>JAGDQP010005025.1:29670-58484 GCA_022664845.1 Lepisma saccharinum | reverse complement strand
CTATGTTGAATTAAAGAAAGCGATTTTTAAAAAGTTTTCTTACATTGCCGTTACCTACTTGTGATGGTACACCTTCATACCAGATTTCGTTTCTATAGCTCGAATGGTGTGGAAAAAGTTTTTGTGCGGCCATTTTGATCCAAGTTAACAACTTTTTCAAAAATGTAAATTATTCCTAAACTACTCTTGTTAATACACCTTTATGCCAAATTTCGTATCTCTAGTTCAAACGGTCTGGAAAATGGATTATGAAGTCAGCCATTTTGGATTCAAAATGATGTCTTTGCAGATATTTTGTAATCTACTAGTGATGATATACCGTCATACTTCGAAATTTCATATTTCAATTTTTAACATCTTTTTTCTTACAGAACCTCAAAATCGCTGATTTCGCAATAAACTCTTCTTCCTGTATAACATGCTGACGTTTTGTGACACGTGGAACTCGGCTGCATGCACTGCCGTACGTGTTGATACTCCCCTCGATTCGCTCGCGTCGCTGCGCCAAGAATCCCACGGCAGGCCGCGCATCGAACTTGAGGAGTTTGGAGGAACTGCGTCTTTTTATCACAACCAGAATCTGCAGTGCACTGCGCCACATGATGCAGATATTCCCTCATACTCCAGAGCGCTGCGTCCGAATGGGGAAACGTCCACATTCTGCCTGTATAACATGCTACTGGCAATGCTAACGTTTATGACGAGTAAAACGTGGTGGTACACGCAGGAGTATTGGAAGTTGGCACGAGGAACTAGGCTCATCCATATTCCATTTCACCACTTTTTAAGGTTGAAGGAGTTGACTGGACAGTTTGCACCCCTGGTGCTTTTGCTCGTATTTCGCAGCTTTTTACACTTGTGTAATGTATATACTCGCTTCGCTTCATTGGGGCGCTGCCCCCCAGAATTCCAAGATGGCCTCGCTGGGGCGCACCTCTTTATCGCAATCAGGCTCCCGCTGGGAACTGCACCCTACTAGGGGAAACGAGCCGAATTTATTCTAACCTACTCGTAATGGTACACCTTCATACCAAATTTCGTTTCTCTAGCTTCAGTCGTTATAAAGTGAGGCTTAGGCAGGCATTTTGGATAAAAGATGGACACATTTTTAACGTTTTCTTATATTTTCGTGACATACTCGTGATGATACACTGTCATACCAAATTTCATTTCTCTATCTCGAACGATGTGAAAAATGGTATTTCAGCTGCCATTTTGAATCAAAGATGGTGAATTTTTTAAAAAGTTGTTATGTTTTCCTAAACTACTCTTGATAATACATCATTATGCCAAATTTCGTATCTCTGGCTCAAGCAGTTGGAAAATGGATTTATGACGCCCGCCATTTTGGATCCAAGATGGCGTCTTTAGAGATATTTTGTAATATTTTCATAATCTACAAATAATGTTGTACTGTCAAACTAAATTTCATTATTCTAGCGGCAGCCGTTTAGGCTGTGTATTCTTTAAAAGTTTAGGGTTGGCGGCCATTTTGAATTCAAGTTGGCGACTTTTTCAAATTTTTAAAAAGTTTTCTTAATTTGCTACCAATGATGTACTTTTATACCAAATTTCACTGTTCTATCTTTAGCCGTTTAGGCTGTGTATTCTTTGAAATTTTAGGTTTGGCGGCCATTTTGAATCCAAGATGGCGACCTTTTCAAAATGTCGGAATTTTTCCTTTATCTACTTATCATCCTCTACCTTCATACCAAATTTCATGTTTCTAGCTTACTCCAAACACCCTAAACAATATGATGAGTGAGTCAGTCAGTCAGTCAGTCAGTGAGTGAGTGAGTGAGTGAGTCAGTTAGCCTAAAATGTGCAATTTCAGGGGTCCACAACTAGAACATAGTTTGAGATACGAATATGAAATTTTGTACATCTGCACATATTTACCATATCTCCTTAACGGCAAAAGCTCATATTCCTATCTTTAACATCTTTTTTCTTACAGGGCCCCCAAATCGTCGATTTTGCCATAAACTCTTGTTCCTGTATAACATGCTTCTGGCAGTGCTAACGTTTTCTGACGTGAAGAACTTGGTTCATGCACTGCCGTGCATGTTGATAAACCTCCGAAATCAAATATTATATCTTATCAATTGAACATTTGAAGTCGTTATTATTTGTTTTTCTTGCCATGCTAGTTCCCTACCTAAGTTGTTAACGTCCTCTTTTAGGTAGTTGTCGTTGAGGATTAACTGTTAAGGTTGTGAGAAATTTAATTTGGTTGTAGGAGATCCAGTAATACTGCATTAACAACGGCCGGGATTTGAACTCGTGACAGTATGGAACCTTTTTCTGAACTCGTCACGATAACTAGTAAAATTCAACCTGTCAATTACGCGAGATCTTTCAAATAATTTTTATTCAAGGCAATGGCAGAAAGTGATACCCAATTTCATGTTTAATTTATTATAATTCCTTTCATATACTTTCTCTAAGGTGTAATTCGGTTATTTTATTATCTGTCAATGCAATTACAATGTGTGCCGTAATTATTGGGTTCTTCGTTTTTAACATTGGATTATTTATAAATCTCCAAATGTTAGGGAAATTTCCTCTACTGCGCGCAATTTTCCTCTGCGAGGAAAATTATTGCCAATTTGAAAAATATTCTTTAAATTGTTTTGAATTTAATTTAAGACCTTTAGGCAAATTTGGCTCAGGTCTAATGTATGATGATGGGAGAATTGGTGGACATAAGAAAGTGAGAGGAAACGGGAGAATCCCGAGAAATCACACGCACACAGTGTTTATCCACCACAAACCCCGAGCCGGGATCGAACCAAGGACCCCCCCCACACACACACACGAGAGGTGAGCGCTCTACCACTGAGCCAACGCGCCCCTGAAATTTCTCTAAAGATATGGGCCAAAATTTTTGTCTGTAGTTGCACCAGATAACTGAGTCATTTCTGTTATTAAAAACATTTCTATTGTTCTGCTTTTTTTCGGCATTTAAAATTACTGAAGTGTTATGTGCCAAAGTAATTTCTTTCATCATACAATTATGTGTATTTAACTTCCATTTCTTGTTTCCTGTCTTCAAGCTCCCATGTAAACAAATCACTAACAAACTGTTACATTAAGGTTAATGTAAAGCCAAGATCCCCAAGAAAAGATGGCAAAAGTACTATCTCCGTATATGTCTAATATATTTTTATCGTTGCACGAAATTTCAATGCTACCCCTACAAATTCAAGCCTAGAGAGTTCTAACATTCAGGCAACAAAGTTCAAAACCAATTCTAGAGGTCTATCCGTGCTGATTTTTTATTTTCTTTCTTGTTCATTGTTGAAATCGCTTTATTGTTGTTATGGATATCCAAACCTAAAACAATGAAGTTCTTTCAACAGTGAAAAATCGGCCCGAATAAAACTCTTGAATTGGTTATGAACTTTGTTCCCTGAAAGTTTGAACTTTCTAGGCTTGAATTTGTAGGAGCAGCATTGAAATTTCGTGCAACGATAAAAATGCATTAATCATATACGGAGATAATGCTGCCATCTTTTGTTGAAGATCTTGGCTTTACATTAACCTTAAGTCAAAAGGAAATAGGATTTTTAAAGTTCACTACTTTTTAACGACCGTTAGCGTTAAAATATGTTGAATAAATGGTAATTTCCCTGAATGAAATATTAGTTGTACTTAATGGATTTTTTAATTTTTAATCAGTGTTGCAGATAGTTAATGATACAATCATCAAATTTTCAAGTCAGGGAATTGTTTAAATAACAGTTTTTAATTTTGTCTAGATATATTATCACCTTCAAAAATTATTTTCAGAATACAATTATTGTTTTCGGTTTCTGAGAAAATTGATTTTCTATAATTGTTCAAATCTCAGTGAAAAGTAATTTGTTAAAAGATTCCATTAAAATGTGGATGCATCTTTTTGTATTAACCTTGAAATCAAAATACGATTGCTTAATTCTCTAGTACCTATCATTTTGAATGAATTACTGACTATCCTTTTCCCCGTCCATCTATGGAAAACGTTATTGTCGCGGAAAGCGCTTTGTAGATTACCAACTTCGTAGCTCAGTGGATTGACGATCAGGGTAGCTGAGCGGTTCAGCACACTTGTCTTTTGACTAGAAGATCGTGAGTTCGAATCCCGTCTCGGGCATGGGTGTTTGTGTGTGTGTGTGTGTGTGTGTGTATGTATGTGAGATGTAAGAGAGAACAAGTTCCACAAGTTAAACAAGTAAAGCCCGCTTAGGATAAACCAAGTTTTAAAATAGAGGGTAGAGCATTGACTTAGTAATTGGAAGGCCCTGGGAACGATCCCAGCGGCCGCCGATCCTGACTGATGTTTTCCCAGGATTTTTGCTCATTTATCACAGACAAATGCCGGGATGTACATACTAATTGGTCCTGGCCAACTACCTTCCACCATACTCTTTCCCACCGTATCCCGGCCTACGCCTGAGATGCCTAAAGCCCATAAATAAATAAATAAATTTAATTCAAAATTCAGATAATAAATTTAAATTACTTTCTAAACTCCCTAGAGGTGTCAGAATTTTGGGTCAAGGTCAATATATTTGACAGACATTTCCGTGTTCCAAACTATTCATTTTGCAAGAAATAATCTAATCCCATCCCCAAATTAAGACAGGAGGTAATGACTTACTTCCAGCTCCCTAAATACCCTGATTTTCTACAAAGAAATAAAATTAAATATAACAGTTAATGATATCCTATCCTGAAATGTGAACTTTTAAAATCCCATCAAGGAATGAATCCGTTAATTATGTAATGAATAAGCAAGTAATAAAATATCCCATTACAAAGACCGGAATGAGAGTAAGCGTGGTAAAATTAATGAGTGTTAAGGTACCGTTGGCGATCTCATTCCAGTTCTGGAGATAGCGTGGTAGTGCCCCATATGTCAAAGTCAAACGTAAGCTCTAGCATTATTAACTCTCACATTAACCCAGCTAACGACCTTTTCCTTCCGATTTGCAACAAAAATAATCTCTCCAAGGAATGATTTCAGGGCCATTATGAATTAAACTTGAGGAACTGTTTGACAAAAATTTATATCTCTATGACGTGAGCAAAATGAGTAAAAGAACTTTTTCCATGACCAACCCTTGTACGGGCCTCCAAGCATACAGTCATGAGCAGTGAGACATGTGGGTTCTCTCACTCCGTCCGTGTATCAGACAATCTTATTGTAAAGGATAAATATTGGAAGAAAACGAAGAAAATGATACTGTCTCGCCTTGAAAGATGACAGTGAATGCACTACTTTCAACGTCTACGTTACGCAGACGAGTTTTCCTCCCACTTTTATAGTCAATACCCATACTCTATATACTCAGATAGCTGATTGGAAACGTGATTATCGTACTAAACGAACTAGTGAGCTTCTAAAGATGGGAGCTATTGCTTTTGTTAGTGCACACTAAATCACACCTTCGAATGCACCCCCACCGACCTTGAACCGGAAACCATACGCACAGAAAGTGAATGTACTAACCGTAAGAACAAACGGGAGTGTATTTTGGGCTGGCATAAACAAATAACACAGTTTTATAAGTAATAAAGTTGTGATTTTAAATAAGGTTAAAATCAAATCTTTAAAACAAAAGTGTTCCATCTAGCACCCGTTGTACAGTCGATAAGCACTGGTGAGGTTGCGTGTCTCCCAGTCCTGGGTCTCGAAATCATAGTTTCGCTAAGCTGCCACAGTAACGCAATGCAATTCAATTGGTCATAAGTTGCTTAATGTTTGTCTTAAGTTTTATGATGGAATTAAATAATGCACTTTTCACGACTACGCAAAAGGACATTTGCACATCCTTATGGCAAACCCATATCAAACATTATGAATGTTTTAGCCAATAGCCAGCTTTGTTACAGATTTTCGAAACAGACTGGCAACCAATCAGACACTTCTAAAGCGCTCACGTGGGATATATGGACAACAAGGAACATGGCGACGTGTTTGTGTATAAAGTTCTTTCGTACCCTAGCTACAAAAAGATTTACAGCGTAAAATATAAATGATTGAATGTAAACGATAATTAGATTCTGGCGGACATTTAGATACTCCTCCTAGTCGTTCAATCAGTACATTAGAGTAGTTTTAGCCGTAGCTAAAGGTGCATTATTTACTCGTATTTCAATTTATTTTAATAGTAGACTAGGCTAGACCATTATGGGTCTAGAGGAGTATCTAAAGTCCATCCCTGAAGGATTATAAGGTGCCAAACGTCTGAAAATGTTTAGGGTGAGTTCTGCAACTACATTAACAAGTAAAGTTGTTTCCTTTTTATCACCTTTATATAGCAAAGTTCCGTAGTGCCCTTTGAATACATGCAATTACTTAACCTTTCCACCTCTTAAAATCAACCTTTACATTTAATATGCTCTATCTACAATTAGTAGTACCGGTCTCGACATTTCCCTTCTCAGTGCAGCTTTAATTTGTGCACTGTTTCAGTACGATAAGGATCAGTGGCGGCTCGTCAGGGGAAGTTCGTGAAGTGTAACTTCACTTATACATTCACTGAATAAAATTGTTTAAATTTAAGAAATAATTAGTATAAAGTTACTCAATGGAATCTGAAGTAAGCTTAGTCACACACAGAATGTAAGCAGGGAGAAACTAATGTCGAAAGATTGTAGGTAGTGTTAGATCGAAAAGAACAATCCAGCTAAGCCTGAAAATCCAGAATAATGGTTGATAAACAGATATTAACCGCGTGTGTTTTGGTAGTACTTCACTAGATTTTGGGATCACGAGCCGCAACTGGTAAGGATTACGATATCACGCAGCCTTTTACATGTAGCAATAAGAAAATAAGCTGCAGATTGCAAATAAAAATAAATTAAATTCCCGTGTACAAGAAGTTTGGTCTGATATTCTATAGTATAGTAAACTAGCCTATACGGAATTAAACCTAAATTTGAATCAGTACTGCGTAAGTATGACAAGTTATCGTAACCACTCCATATGTGGTCCAACCAGTCATTACATAGTTCAACCTCTCCATTAACTCAGAATTAATATGGTCATTGTTCCCTCCCAGTGGTTGCTGGCTGGGTGAAAACATTTCGTGAACTATATTATTATATGTACCTACAACAGTTTTATGGGTCGGGGAATCGATTGGGACGAAATTGGCTAATGTTTGGTACCTAGGACGAGATTCAAACTGATTCGGAATTGTTTTAAAAAATCACGGATATTGTGTCGAGTGAGCGAAGACGGGTAAATTAAAGTTAGGTTAGTTTTAAAACAAGATAATTCTTGGAATCGTTCAAATTCCTGCACTGCCAGGAGCAACACAACATACCTAAGTAAGTTTTATTCTGAATATCTGCTAAGTGAAAACCTTTCAGTTACTAATAGATGGAACCAAAGTTTTCCACCTTAGAGGAATTAAATTAGGAGACGCCCAAACGTACCCATACTTCGAAAACAAATTGAAACCGAAAATGGCCGCCGCCCCGATTGTATGTATCGCGGTCCGCCATATTGCGTTTTGAAAAAAATGAAGTATTTCATTCACAGACATGCAAATAACAAGCTCATTCTTTATACCTTTCTGTGATTTTTAAAATGGTTGTGAGTTGTGTTGCATTTGGTTCTACAATAAATACAAGAAGGTTCCCAATATCACATTTCACACGTAAGTGTTAGAGAAAACTTCTACCCAAATATACATTTTTGGTATAAATTGATCGCAGGGAGATAATTATTTTTTTCTGTACTTTTCATTATGCCGTCAATGTGTTAATTCGAGAATTGAGAGGGATTATTGTTTTAATTTTTCTCATAGATTTTAAGTAATTAAAAAAATGACTAAAGGAAATGTCAGTAGTATTCATTATACTTCATTAGATTGTGTATATTTTGGGGGATTGTTTTCGTTATGCAGCTTTCAATGTTCACTCTGGAAGTTTTGGATACTTTTCTCTCTCGGAGGAAATAAATTAGACGAGCCGGGATGAGGTATGCATCGGATAAAGGAGGTATTGGCAGGGCCTTTCATAATTTACCATCCCGGCGTCGCAGTTTCAGATGCATCATAATAACATCAGATGCATGCATCTGATGCATCAATTGCATCACATGCATCAATTGAATTTTATTTATGAACTTGAGGCATCTAGACCTCAGGCCGGGATAGGAGAGGGGGAAGGATTCGGGAAGGTGTCGGTCAGGGCCGACATGTCATGTTGAAAGTGCCATCCCGGTATTGCTTGGTGTGACTGAGGAAAATCCTGAAAAAACAGTCAAAATGGTCGGCCGCTGGGATCGAACCCACGACCTCCCGATTGCTACTCCAACGCCCAACGCTCTACCACTGACAAGGGAACATTTTAAATTGATAATTGGGTTCCCTGACCAAGCTCTGTCCAATCCATAGAGGAGTGAAAGAAATGGACAAAGCCAAATTTGTAGCGACAAAGGCCCAAATAAACATTGTACTCACAGTCGTAAACATTGTTGCCATATGTAAAACAGTGTTGCCAAGTTAGCTGAAAGTCTTTTTTAAAAATATTACTATATACTAATTTGCATATATCTGAAACGCACATAAAATAGCAAGTTAAATCTTGAGAGCCCACCACAAAGTGTTACAAACTTTGGGAGATATAGGATTTAAAACATCATGAAACCTAGTGATTTTACGGATCGACTCTGCGCAAAATACTGGTGCATGAAAAATTGGACGAATAGACGAAATATAGGATCACACAAAAATCTGAGAGAAAACACAGATACAAGCAGGGTTGCCATAATACCATAAGATTCGTAACATTCATCGCAACGACTTAGGAGACGGAAGCAAACGATGGCACATATTGTTAAGAACACTGCACTGATAGAGACGTTTGAAAGATACCTGATAACATATAGGTCCTATACGTGATAGTTCGACAGTTCATTCCCTCGAACGGTTTCACAACGTATCATATTCCGAAAAAAAATAGCGTGCTTACGTGATCAGCTTGGCAAAGATTGCAATGCCAAATTAGCTGAGTAATCGTAGCTTTTTTCTGCTGCTATGACGATGCCGCCCTAACTTTCCACGCCTGTGGCTCCGAAAGGAAGCCTAATTCGAAGTTTCTTCAAAGAAACTTTTTACTTGTTTGGATGTCAGGAATCACCTCCCAAAGTTTGACCCATTATTTCGGAGATACACTGTATCTCTAGACAATGAAAATCTCTAGACAATTACGAGTTTAGTATGTACAGATGCTTATCAGAATAATGGAAACACCTGTAGTTGGCAACACGTCAGATGTATGGGTTGGCAGTGGTGTCGTGGCGACCGCAGCGCCGGACTGCTGGTGGTGGTGTGTTAGGTCGGTCTCCATACTACGTCAGGCGTCGTGGAACAGGAGTGTGCAGTGGCTGCAGCAGACGGAGGTAGTGTAAAATGGGAGACCTCTCAGAGTTTCAAAGAGGGCAAATTGTTGGTGCGCGGTTATGTGGAGTGAGTGGGACGGCAGGGGCTAGTGTGTTAGGTGTGTCGCCAGGGACAGTGTCGAAGGTGATGACGGCCTACACAACACACGGGAAAACCACATCGGGGAAGCGGAACAGTGGGCAGAAGAAAAGCATCAGTGACAGGGCACGCCGGGTATTAAAGCGCATTGTCACGCGGAACCGTCGTGCCACTGTGGCGCAAGTGACGGAGGAACTCAATCAGCACCTCCCCCAACCTGTTTCGACAATCACAGTCCGTCGCGAATTACATGACATGAACTTACGGGGTCGTGTTGCACGGGCCAAACCTCTCATCAGGGACCAGAACGCTTTAGCACGCCGCAAATGGTGCCGCGACCATGCAACTTGGACCGTTGACGACTGGAAACGTGTGGTATGGTCGGATGAGTCACCATTCACCCTATTCCAAACCACGGGCCGTGTTTATGTGTGGAGAACGCCCAAAGAAGCGTATGATCTGCAGTGTCTCCGCCCAACTGTGAAACATGGCGGCGGCACGGTGATGCTGTGGGCCGCAATATCATGGTTTTCATTGGGTCCTGTGGTCACACTTCGCGGACGCATCACTGCCAACGATTATGTCGCAATTTCAGGAGACCACTTGCATCCTATGGTCCGGATGTTGTTCCCGGACAATGATGCCATATTCCAGGATGATAATGCACCCATTCACACAGCTGGAGTTGTTGCAGCGTGGTTTGAGGAACAAGTTCAACACCTCCCCTGGCCCGCCCAATCCCCAGATCTCAACATAATTGAACATCTGTGGTCCATCTTGGAAACACGACTCCGGCGACGATTTCCACCTCCATCCTCTCTCACAGAACTGGCCGATGCCCTGCACGAGGAATGGTGTAATATTCCACTTGCTACCATTCACGAACTCTATGCCTCCATCCCACGTCGCATCAAGGCTGTTCTGAAGGCGAAAAGTGGCCCGACACCATATTAATCTGGTAAGTTGCACTTTCGTTCAGGTGTTTCCATTATTCTGATAAGCATCTGTATATTCTACACAAATAACTTCATGCATAAGAACGAATGAAATAATGGCACATGTCGAGAACGCAAGAATGAGTTTTTTAACAGCACTGGAAGACAACGGACGAAATATTAAATTGAACAACTCATGCGAAATATATAACATTGTGAGCAAATAAATTCTACTAATGTAAGGAAAGTAACGTAGCTTGCTTGTCGATATTAAAAGAAGAAAAATGTAAAAACAATTGCAACTAGGTATATCCGTGAGCCCTCACTGTTAACTGGACCACAGTCTGGGAACATTGTGTAGTGTAGTTGCCCAATAAAACTACAAACATCGAGGTAAATGACTTAAACGTAAATCCTGTATAAAGACGGAGTTTCACAGCTGATAGATAGAAATATAGTGGTCCTCGCCAATCATTTAAGATATTCGTTCGTCACGTGAAGAATGTAGAAGTGAACACTTGCTATTAGCTACAGGAACTTGCTGTGTGTATACATATTGTGCATTAGCATACATGTGGGATAGTTTGTTTTCTCCGATGTTATTATTTGTGTTTTGCTGTTACTAATATTATGCTGCTCATTGCAAACGAAGTAATTCGTGAGGAAGAAGCCAGTGAACTGTGCGTTAGGTTATCTTTGGGAGATACATTATTTTTGTCTTCTCCTTCATATTTCTGTTCTGTTCTTGTATGTGGTTGTGTGTATTAAAGTGTAGACCTGTCTTTGAAAAGCATTTTGGTTTGTATACAAGTACAAGTGAGCAAATATCTTGAACCATTTAGAGGACCAAATGGACTCAGGACGTGTTGTGGCTCTGTTAATCAGAGAATTTGGAATAAACCATAACCCTCCGACTGCAGCTGACATTGTAATGAATCGGCAAGTTAAAACACAGAAGTAGCACATAAAACACACTTATAAAGAATGAACTCGAAGTAGAAGACGTCAGTTCACTGCATGTTCTTGATTCGGAGTACGACGATGTGGAATCGCAGGATATCGAAAGTAACGAAGGGGATCCAATGACAGATTCGAAACTACAGAAGAAACACGGTACTCCGACACAACCATCTGAAGATAGCAGCAGTTCCGAGTACCAGCCATCACCCCCAAAGAGGAAAGATATAGAAATATCAGACTAATACATGGAACAAGCGTGCAAGTTCTGGACCAAGCAATCATTGCACGGACAACTCCAAATAGCTCCACGTGGGAAGGCTGTGAATGGAACATCGAACAGATTGAAATTTACATCAGTTAAAAATAGATTCAACCGTTTACAGTACGAATATCAGTTGTACAGATTCGAGACGCGCATCAAAGGAATACCCATTACACGACTCAACAGGGAAGTGTGGAAATTGTTCAAGGAAACTCGAGCTAAAAATGCCATTGTCTATGATCGGTCTATCAGACTGTGGAGACTGCAAGTATACCAACAATTGGCGTCTGACTTGGCTTCACATGGTCACAACATCACTTCCAATTTTACTCCATCAGCCAGTTGGTTACTCAAGTTTATAGAAGATATAGTATTGGTATTGGGACAGCTACTCATCGTGTTGGCAAGGGTTACCACATTGACGACAATAAGATAAAGGAAGCTACAGATCGCTTTATTAATGACACAAGAACATTAATTGAACGGAAATACACTAGTGAACAGGTATTTAACGCTGACCGAAGTCGTTTCGAAAAGGAAATGCATTCACACAGAACACTTGCTCTGAAGGGAGCAAAAAGGGTTAATATTGCAGTAGAATCTCTTTCTGCTACCACACATTCTTACATGATCATGTGTGTGATTTCAGTGTCTGGTCGTCTTCTTTCTCCACTCTACGTACTAGGGGCGGAACTATCCGCTCGCTTCCCTAATATCAAGTCTGCTGATCCACCAAATATTATCTTATGCTGGAACAACCGCTAACATGTCGAAGCGTGATTTGCAAACGTTTATGCGAGAAGTGTTTTGGCCTTCCGTTACCGCAACTAATGTAAGCTATCTTCTTCTTCTTGTTGACTCCTGGAGCACAAATAATGATGTTGCGTTGGTTAAGCAAACAGTTCCTGGCGGTATCGAATTTGAGCGAAGATTTATTCCAGAGAAGTGCACTGGTCTCATTTTGCCCTTGGCTGTTGTTTTTTTCCGCTCTTACAAAAATGTTGTTCTTTTCATTACGGATAGTGTTTCGCCTACGGTAGAGGTAGAAATTTGGCAAAGAGATTATTTTCTACGTGTTCGATCTTTTGTTTATTATCAGTTCTCTCCTGATATGTTTCGGCACATAATCAAATATGCCTTTCCCGCTGCTGTTATACTGACGAAATGCCACAAAGTTTTATTACGCCTATTGAGTACTGCTTTGACCCCACAATTTGCGATGAATGCCAGGAAGACGACTGTGACAAAATAAGCTTTGTAAGATTGCATATTGTACGAAATGCTTTTGCTTATCTCACACTCTCACTGACAAACTGCATGTTCATTGTACTCACTGACATGTTGGCTACATATGATACTTTTCATAGTACTGAAAATGTCAGTCAAAGATCTCCTGGTTTACTTATAGGTATGCAAACATTCTCTAACGTTCGTTATGCCTATATATAATTACCTTACATTAGTGCAATGTTTTGTTATTCAATTAATTCATTGTTACGATCCATTAACACAGACAGGCGGACAAATAAATGAAATACTGACCAACATTAATATAGAAAATAAACATATATTTTAAACGTCTCTCACTATATGTGCAGTCTTCCTAACAATGTATGCCATCGTTTACTTCAGTCTCCTTACTCTTTGCGATGGTTATTAATGTTACGAACCTTATGATATTTTGGGAAACCTGCTTGTATCTGTGTTTTCTCTCTGATTTTTGTGTGATCCTTTACATGTATATATTTTGTCCAATTTTTCATGCACCAGTATTTTGCGCAGTGTCGACCCATAAAATCACTAGGTTTTATAATGTTTTAAATCCTATATCTGCCAAAGTTTGCAACACTTTGTGGTGGGCTCTCAAAATTTAACTTGTTATTTTATGTGCGTTTCAAATATATACAAATTAGTATATAGTGATATTAAAAACAACTTCCAGCTAAGTTGGCAACACTGTTTTCCATATGGCAACAATGTTCACGACCATGAATACAATGTTTAGTCAGTATAATGTTGTGAAAGTTTGAACCCGTTTCCTTTAACCGTTTAGAATATATCTGCTTATAAAGTGTTATCTTGCATTACTTATCTACACGCATACGTGTCTACACATTGTTATTATTTCTTATTTTTACCGCCCAAAAAATTCATTTCATCTTTTCTTATTTCTGCTCTCTTTCCTGTGTTTTTAGGCCTTTGCCGCTAAAAGTTTTGCTTTGTCCATTTCTTTCATTTCTCTATCGATTGGACATAGTTTGATTAGGAAACCAAATTATCAATTTAAAATATTCCCTTGTGAGTTTCGTTGGCTCGGTACTATAATAACGAAGTCCGAATATTGGGCCTTTGAATCTGCGACTGAAATCACATGACTCTATTAGACCGGATATCCGAAGAACCTGAGCCGACCGGGTAGCCGTGCGGTCTAAGGCGTTAGGCCAACGACTCGAAGGTCCCTCTTTCGAATCACGGCAGGGGCATGGATGTATGTGGATTTTAACTAGATGTAAAGGATCGAATCGTGACGGACCGCAGTCAAAAGTTACTAGACTGGCCCCTATAAAATAAAGTGTACCGAAGATCCGGATTTCGTATCCGAGTGTCGGATATCCGAAACTCGGATCTGGCCATCCGTAGTATGGACTTATCACTTTATTTTTTTGAGAAATAATATCGATAAAATCTCACATTTAATTTTGACGGGTTTTTAGAATTTTCATTTATTTGTGCCCTTTAGCAAATTTTCACTCAGGCCGGGAAAGGGTAAGGAAAAGTACAATCACGCCATTTGCATGGTATGAAAAAAAAACTTAGTCAGAATGTGCCGTCGGGACGCTCTACTAACTTAGCTACGTTGATTTGGTGTTGGATGGCTTTGGATTTCTTAGTACGTGTTTAATATTACTTCCTTGTCTTTTCATCAGTACTTACTGGTTTCATTGTCATTTAGAGAAAGTATATAAAAATGTTCTGTGTTATCAGTTTTCTCGAGAATCTTTTAATCTTGGTAACCAGGAGTCTTACACCGTTAGCGGCTATAGATGTCAACATTTTTTGTTGTGCAATGTTTATTCTGCTAGATTTTTTCCATTCAAGCGCACCTGGAGTTAATTTAAACGTTCCCTAATAAACAAACGTAAGTATAACATATTATTTAGAATTTAATGGAAATATTATCTGTACAGTGTACATAAAACAATAAGGATTTCGTGGTTTTCTCCCAAACGAAAGACGGTCGCACTGGAAGATTGACGGGTGGACAATTTTTAGCTTCCAAATTTGGCAGCTTGGGCGTCTCCTTTTCTTTTAATTCCTCGATGGTTTCCACTCACCGATTGATGAGTTAATCACGAACTAATTCTTTATGTTGCATGGCATTGAATATATTTCACACTGATTCTCCTTATTTCGGATGCGAAGAAAGCAGAATGTGGTGCAAAATCAATGGGTGATGTGAGTGCCAGGACACCATATAGAAGAGCGTGTGTGTCCTTACACTCACATCACCCCCTGTTTTTATATTTCACTCTGTATTCTACGTATATGAAACAAAAGTAACAAAGTTTTAATAAAGACGCCATATTACGGAAATAGCTAAAATAATAAATTACCCATTGTGAAGATAATCTGTGAATACACTGAAATAGGCGTTTAATACATGTTATTATTATGCATTTCGTTATTTATTTTCCACGGATGATACTATGTGGTTCCAAATGATCTGAAATACAGAAGAATTGTTTCAGATACTATATAAGATCACATAATTAATGAAGTTACTTAATTTTGAAAAAGTCATTGGGCAGGACATTCAAATTATTCTTTATTCATCCAAAAGAGTATGGTGGACAAACATCGTGTTCGTGGGTTTTCTCGGGGTGCTCCCGTTTTCTCCCACTTTCTTCATTCCACCAATTCATCCCATTATCAGCCATACGGCCTGAGCCATAGTTGCCTAAAGGCCTTAAAATAAATTTAAATTTCAAGGGAGCATCACGTTCCTTTGTAAGATTTTCACCAGTTAATTTTAGTTTCATACTTATATATTTTTCTCGAAATCAGCCAAGAAAAGTCGACCTTTAAATGATTTGCTACCAGAGTTTTGTGGTTGCATGTTTTGGTTTTTAAAACCAGTCAGTTTGCTGAAGATGTCGTCATTGACCATGCCAAGCAAGTCGATATTTAATACCGTTTCTCGCAAACAAATTGCAAACATTTCCTTGTGTTCACGCAAGTTGATATTTAATCGTGATCTGCTTATATCAGCCATCCTAACACGCTAAACCAGAATCTTTACATCCTCTCGAGGACACAGAAGGAAAAAAATGACTGATAAATTATAACAACAATTTCTGCTATTATTACAATTAAAGCAAATACATTGAATTTGATTTGAATTACCTTTAGGCAACTTTAGCTCAGCCCAGCGGAGGGGAAGCGAGAGGAAGTCAGGCACAGCCTAGTTTGAAGGTATCATCCCTGCACTTGCTTGGTGTATGATTTGGAGCGCGTGCGACTGATAGTGGAGCTTGTATGATTCTTAGAAGTGGACAGTGGATGGCAGGATAAATTCTGTAAAATCCAATATTTCCTTTTCATTTATAGAAGGTTCTGTTTACAACATAATGGGTCGTGTACTGGTTGGCCCCTTATCGCTTCCTGATTATATCTCTGTCGGAAAGTTATCATCTTAAGTACGCATTGTCCTGTTTATAACCATTCATCTAAAGATCCGAAAGCAGCGCACTTTGTTAAGTCAAAATGTAACACATAATCTCATATGATAACAACACTAGTCTGCACACGTTACAAGTAACCCAACGTAAATTAATTGAACAATCCTATGAGTTTTCTCAACAGCTTACCTCCAGCCATGGACTACACAAATGTTTAAAGCAAGATGTTTAAAAAGAGTCAATTTCTGCCCCCGCGAGGAAAGTAAATATACCAAAAAAGTTATTGTATAGGACCTCAAGTGATAGAAAGTACCGATCGTTTGTCCGAGAACCT
The DNA here is from genome assembly GCA_022664845.1 of Lepisma saccharinum. NCBI lineage: Eukaryota > Metazoa > Arthropoda > Insecta > Zygentoma > Lepismatidae > Lepisma > Lepisma saccharinum. The sequence goes on along the minus strand of JAGDQP010005025.1, from coordinate 41,835 downwards.
TGTTAGAATGGCTTAAGTTTCGAAAAAGTGTCGCTATACGAAAATATACTGTCACTAACATAGGAAGGTGGACGAGTATCGTTACGAAAATTTCACAGTTTGCAACAGGGGTATGCACGGGAATAAGCTAATAAAACTCTCGTGTTTTAAGTATGTGAAGACACCTTATGTTGCATTACAATTCCTTAAAAATTGGTTACTTTCAGGATGACTTAGAAAGACATTAGGTTGTTATTGGTAATTATTTAAGGCAAAATTCAATTTGTCGTTGCTGGTAATGTTCGCAGTAACAGTAGTAATTATTATTATTATTACACTTACGCGTTAAATGGAAATAATTTTCAGAGCATATAACATCAAACATCTATTAGAAGCAAATGAACTCTTGGAGTTTTGAACATTATTTTGTTTTGTTAGTTGGCTTCTTATTCTTTTTTTTACTTTTTGGTCAGCACAATTTATCTTTTAAGTCCGCGGCCTCTGTTCGGAAAAGTGAGGCTAACAGCCTCTACTCAATCAAGATTCTCTGATTGCTATGTGTCTCCTAGAGGAGATGTAAATACAGCAAGATAAGGGCAGCGCAATTAGCAGTGGAGAAGAAGCTTAAACAATTCAACGTGCGGTGAGGAAGAGGGAGAGAAGGAATACGGTAAGTGCATTCCTGATTTGTCACGTAGGAAAGGATTCGGACTTCTCTATCATTAGGGAGTGAAGAGGCTTGTAGTCAGAGGCATTCATATTAATTATCCCGCTCGCATTTTGAACCTCCATTATCATTACCTCAGATGATCATCATAAGATAACATTTCAGGTACATTTTTATCCCCTTTCAAGGAAGTGTCTTATTATTTGATCAGTAAAGAAGTTCATAGTCGTTTGTGATAGCATTCGTCATAAATGTTCATCTAAGAAATTGTGTATACGATATTCACAAATAAAGTATCTCCCCGTTAAGTGCAACAAATAAATAACGAAAAGAGAATAAGCTGTGAACAAAATATTCTGTTCCAGTTCATTTACTTCCAAATTTCGTTCATCACAAGTTTATTTCGAAGTTGTTCTTTCAAGAACTATATGATCTGCGCAATCGTATAAGTTTACTGTGATTTCCAGTACTGCTCAGATTGTTCTGAAATTTCTTCGTTTTGCATTGATTCAACTTTCATAATTCATTCAAAATTTACCTGATTAAGAGCTTATATTTTTGAGGAGAGAGTCATGGTAGTCGTAAGGATTACATAATCCATTTCCAAAAAGATCCTAACTTGTAAGGGATACACAATTTCGAACTGATATGATGTACACATTGACTTTAATTTTTACTTAGACATTTGTTTAATTTATATCACCCCAAGAATTACACACGCAATCTGTGTATCGTGCTATGGCTTTTAAATTTGTCTTTTCGTTGTATACTCTAAGGTGCATCATATCGAACGTAAATTCCCATATTACATCAGAGAGGATAAGGACTATATCTTTCTGTGGATCGAGAAATGAATTTAATATGTATAACTCATTTCGAGGCCTTAAATTTTTGTCTGCATATAACTACAAAATGGAATTTTTTCTCTCTGCTCCACTGATTTTTTTTCACACGATACATATATATGGATAAAACATGAGCATTACAAACATGTAGAATGAGTGAAACACTCAATTTATTACTTGGCGTTAAAGTTAGAATAGGTTAGTTACCTTAAGTATTGCATGAGTTTCGCAGGAAAATAAGATAATGATTATTATAGTTGATATTATATTTATATACTGGTCATTCATTACATATTGGCAGTTAAATTATATTCATACGGGATACTCTCCTAGTTGAAGAATCACTCTTCTTGAAATAACGATTTCTGACCAATTCCTACCATTAAATGTAATTAATAACGGCCTAGAGTAGTAAGTTCAGTTAACCAAACAAGACCTAATGCAATCTAAACCTCATTATTTTGTATGATCTTAGGAGAGGGTGTATCTGAAGTATTAATATTGATTACTATTTGATCGTTCAAAATAGTGAAACCTAAAATTTATTCTGCTAGTTAAACATAAACTCATCTGTAAGTAAAAGCATATACTTTTGGTACATTAACGTTTTTTAATGATTTTATTATATATATATTTTTTTTAAATGCTTCAATCTCGGAGCGCACCAGAGAAGCACGTCATTTTGAAATCACCGTTGTACTCAACTCGACTACATATTAAAAAGAATTGCCGCCAAAACCCCACACTACACAGTAGTCTTGTCTTGTTTTCTGTCAAATTTAATACCTTAAGTTCTTTGGAGATACTGGTCTCCTACGAGACGCCTCCCCAGGTTGCCGATAGGGGAATGCCGACCAGATATGGTGGGTAGCGGAAATATTCCGGGGCAGACCAAAAACCAGTACTGCTGCCTTGCATTTAGGAAATGGATCTACAAAGGTTAGGGGAAGATTACCCGGAACAAAAAGTTCATGGTGAAGGGAAGCAGCATCACCATTACCACATCTATGTTAAAGCTTAATGATGCAGGCAAGGCTCAGAGATGGACAGAGCACGACATCTTGAATGTCTGCCTTTACTGCGAGGTCGTAGAGCTGACAACTCTACACCGCTAAAACATGTCAAGAAATAGTAACATATGGTTTCTCCTGAGGTAAAATATTCGGGAGGTGAACTAGTCCCTCATTCAGATTTCCAGGCGGGGACTGTTTCAGGGGGCTCCAAGAACAGGATTAAGAAAGACCTTAGAATAGGGACGTGGAACGTACGAACTTTATGCCAAACGGGCGCTCTTCAGGTGGCGGTACATGAGACCAAGAAGTACCAGCTAGACATATTAGTGTTACAAGAAGTTCGGTGGGAGGGTGAAGATAGCATCCCACAGGGCAAATACACTTTCTACTACGGGGGAACAGAGTCTCACGATTTCGGTATATTCGTATTCGTATAATGTAGTCTTGTGCTCACGATTTCGGAATATGATTCCTCATTAAAAGATTATCCTTCCGGCAGTTCAGAATAGTTTCTGAATCAGTTCGTAAACGAAAGACTATCGTACGTTATGTACTTGATGAGGCAACACGGTTAAAATAAATGTCTATGCTCCGACCGAGGTGGCTAATGATAACGGCAAAGATACATTTTACGAGGAGATAGAAAGATTGCTTGACCAATGACCGAAGTACAATACGAAAATTGTGTTAGGTGATTTTAACGCTAAGTTGGGGTCGGAGGGAAACTATAGACTTTCTATAGGTAAATACAACCTTCACGAGAAGCCCAACAACAATGGAGAAAGACTGATAACTTTCGCGATGTCGAAAACCCTATTAGTAAAGACCACATACTTCCACCACAAATACGCATGGGTATCTCCGGATGGCAAAATGTTCAACCAGATCGATCACGTATTAGTAGACAGACGAAGACATACCAATATAATGGACGTTAGGTTTTACAGAAGAGCGGAAGGTAACACCGACCATCAGTTAGTGATCATAAATGTAAGGGAAAAGTTTTGCATCGCGAACAGAGAAGGTAAAGGACCAAAACAACTGAAATTCGAAGTTAAACGATTATATAATCCGAGCGTAAGAGCAGATTACCAACTGGAAATCCCAAATAGCTTCGAAATCTTAGCCCAATCGAGTAGTAATAAAGATGACATTGATAACGAAATTGATGTAAGTAAAATGTGGGAGGCAATTCGTGATATAGTGAAGGAGGCAGCGAAGGAAGGTTTAGGTCAGAAGAAACAGCAGAAAAACAAGCCTTCGTTTGATGAAGAATGCCTTAAGCTTCACTAGGAACGGAGACAAGCAAGGCAACGATGGCTAAGTAATAATATATAAATTAATAAGTGTTATATGGAGAAAGGAGAAGCTTCCAAAGAAATGGGAAACCTCAATAATAGTTCCGATTTATATAAAAAAAAGGTGATAAATTGGACTGTAATAATTAACGCGGAATCTCTTTACTCCCAACCTGTTAAAAAGTATTCAGTAGTATCCTGCTAACTTGCTTAAGCTTATACGTAGATGAAATAATTGGAGATCACCAATGTGGATTTAGAAGAAATAGATCCACTTTGGATCAGATTTTTGCCTTCAGTCAAACCTTAGAGAAGAAATGGGAATACAGTGGGTCTGTTCACCAGTTATTCATTGATTTTAAGAAAGCATATGACTCTATCAAAAGGGGAAAACTGTACAATATCCTGGTACAATTTGGAATTCCGATAAAAGTTTTTTAACTAGTGAGAATGTCTCCGCGACCCCATAAGCAGAGCACGGATAGGTAAATCATATGTCAGATAGTTTCGAGATTCGCAACGGATTGAAACAAGGTCACCATTAATTTTTAACTTTGCGTTAGAATATGCGATTCAGAAAATAAAAAAGGACAAAAAGGAACTAACATTGAATGACTTGAATCAACTGTTCGCTTACGCAGATGATGTAGTTTTAATAGGGGACGGTATAGATGCACTACTAAGTAACATGTCTTAGTAGAAGCTTGCGATGAGATAGGTCTACAGGTAAACATAGAGAAATTACTACAGGCTATTGTATCGGTTTATGTGTGAAATTAATAGTACCAAAAACACTAAGGAACAAGGCAATTAGGAGGAAATGTTGCATACTATGGAAGTCATGGCATTTGACCATACTGATACACACTGTAGACTTGGACGCCCCATTGATATCATCCATCACTAGTGGTTGAATTGAGAGGGGGTCTAGTTCAAAGTTCAAAGAAAGGAAATTAACCATCCTTCTCGCTGGGTGAAACGATACGTGTTTGATGCACTGAGATCTTCTTCGTCAGCAGATTAACATTTTAACCATTTATTGCCGTTTCACGTTTTGCACTGTTGGAGCAATTCTCTTCTGATACGTATTCTGCTTAAAAATTCTGGATATTGAAGAGAAAAAAATTATGTTCTTAGTAATATAGCTTTCATGTAATTCATAAATTTACTAGTGTCCAATATCAGCTAACGCTTGTATGCTCCTTCCAATGCGGTCTTGAAATTCAGTAATTAAATTCACACGTAATGTGTAACTTCTAAGTTCATATTATGGTCTATTTTGGTTAACTTTTATGGTAGAGCGCACGGCTAGCATTAGAACTTACTTCGAATGTGCCAACCATGCCCTCCTCCTAGTTAATATTTTAATTCGATTACTGTCCATCATTATCTGTATTCTGAAAGGTACTAAGTATATGGCTTACGGAACTCGCAAGTTCATCGCCGCAGTAACAAACATTCGCAATTGGATTCTATTCTGGGCAATATTAAGCATGTTTTCACCACGAACATCTATCTCTCGAAGATCCCTTCAAATGTTGTCAGATGTCTCAACAACGTCTCGGTCTCCCTAATGGCATCTTTCCTTCCGCCTTACCAACCACGAATTTGTTTTCTTTCTCTATGATCTCATTCTTAATTGTTATGTTTCTATTTTCTTCATCCTATGGGTTTCGGCTTATTATCATGTATTTTGTTTTCTCTACTAGGAGATTATGAGATGTACTAATGGCATAAAAGCGCAAAGCAATTAAAAGCATGACAGTGGATGGTTTCCTTCTGTGACTCCAAATAATGTTCAGTTTCTTCTAACACTTTGAGCACAAATCTTTTCCTGAGTCCGTATCGTTCTTTAAATGTTAATTCATCAAATAATTGTGAAGCATTTGGTCTGTCCAGAATTATTCTTTCCGGTCCGATGTATTCTTAAAACTCAATGTACAAGAGCTTTGCGTTAAAATGTTCATAATGGTCAGCCATATTCTCTTTGCAATTTAAGGGTGCGTTAAACACTAAAAGGTCACAAATCGCATCCTTAATTACTAACAAGTTTGAGGAGCTGTTAACCTTAATGGCTGAATTCCTTGAAAGCTTGCGATTAGAGCAAGAGCCAATTGAAACACGTAATTACTTTCTTTCTTGAATTTATTTTAAGGCCTTTAGGCAACTATGGCTCAGGCCGTATGGATGATGATGGGATGAATTGGTGGAATGAAGAAAGTGGGAGGAAACGGGAGCACCCCGAGAAAACCCACGCACACGGTGTTTGTCCACCACAAAGCCCACATGGCATGAGCAGGGATCGATCCGATGACCCCTAGCACCAGAGGTGAGCGCTCTACCAACTGAGCCACCGTGGCCCCAATTGAAACACGTGTTTTATTACGTAGTACAGAGAACACGCAATAAAACCCTTTTTTTTTCAATAGGCTACAATCGCAACCAAACCAAGCAACGCAAGCTTTCATGAAAACCAGCCCTAAGTTGAAACGCTCTAGCGCATTAAGAAGGCGTTAATTCAACTTAAGGTTTCATTAACAGTTTAAGGGAGGTCGGTGAATCCGGCATTAAAGTGAACAATTCGTTAATTCTTCACGAAGATTAGTGAAATCAAAAGTAGCACTTGTTTCAAATCTGCGGTAAACGTATTTTTTTTTAAAGATGTCAGACAGTGTTATTTTACAGCCCACCTTTACTTTGTGTAGTACATGTTGCATCTGTGTATAGAGCCTATGAATTTGTGAATAACTGTATTTTGGTATTTCATGAGCATGCGATTAACGATTGAAATATTTGTATAAACCCGGTGAAAGTTGCCTACAAATAAAAGTGATTCAAAGCTTTAGAAATCTAATTTAAAGTAGAAGTTTCTTAAGGGTAGATGAGAACAGACGAGATAGAAGCAATGCTGAAAATAAGGAAAAGATTTGGGCTAGATCATTGTTTACTCAAATTTACTATACTATGTATGTATGTGGAAACAGAACCGATAACAAAACTTAAAACTGTTGCAATCCATTGACATATCTGAAAGAAAAAAATATATATATCCACGAGCAAAGGTAAAACGAAAACCGGAGTGAAAAAAACTGAACTTGACAGAGAGACCTGTTGCTATTTTTCAGACGAATAGACGTAAGCAAGTTTCAAATATTTCTGAATGTTTCTATTTATTTTGAGATTTTTGAAGAAAAAAAAATAAACTTAATAAATTCGTATCATCTATATTTCAAACAAGAACATTATTTCCGTTCAAAGAAAGACAATTTAGCAAGTTGCTTTTCTTCAATAGACTGCAGAGATCAGACAATTAAATTAAATCAAGTGTGATTCATTGCCAATCAACATCATACACATTTGACACATTGAGTTCTATCACGTCTTTTGACTAATTGTATATCATAGATATGAAGGATGATAACTGATAGACAATGTCCATTCTTGCTAAGCAAAATATTGTGGTGAACCTTTCCTCTACTAAAACTCTACTTGCAAACGTTGTATTTTGTTGTCAATCTGTCAAACAATTTGACTAATGATCCAGTAAGTTCCACCTATCGTCTAAAATGTACTTTTATACACCATACAGCTTTCATCATAGACCTCTCGTGTACATCAGTCCATTGTGTTGATATGACGCTTAATTGATGATCGATTCTCTTGCTCTGACAGGAATTGAATTAATTTAAGCGATTATCACATGATTGACAGACGTAAATAGATACTTCTTTTCTAAAATAGATATATTCGTATTAGCAGAACTTATGTATAGGTTCTAATCTCATAATAGCTACTTTGGCAGAATCGAAGTCTTCGACAGGGTGAGTTTGCAGTGACGTAAGTAATAGCAATAGTTCCCCAAACAATATAACATCCGGACTCGTACTGGTAATGATTCATTATTAAAGAATGTACTAAACTGTACTAAACTACAGTAATAAACTGTATTTTTGGTGCTTCTCTGCACGTAATTAATACTAGTAGAGTAAACAGATGAAGCAGCTAAAACAGCCTCAACTACATTAATATCGTGTAAACTACATAACAACATTGGAGAATACAGGAGAAAAAAGATGAAGCCCGCATTTGGACGAAACGGGAATTCAACAGGTGACGTAGTTTATCATTCCTATATAACACGTAACATCCCCTTGTAAATACATTTATGCTAAAGATTTCCACTGCTCCGGCTCTGACGTGCGATTTGGGCTAGGTGCTGAAAGGTGAAACTTATTGATTGCAACTACAACCAAAACAAAACGAAAACTTGTATTTGTGGGGTGTACGATCTCATCCTAAGGAAGGAGGATACCGTGTATGTAAGAGATGTATGTGAAACAAGCATGCAAGAAAGCGAAATATAAACAATTGACCTATTTATTAAGGGTTCCTAATTTATATGCATATACAACGCCTTACATTCCTCTACACAGTGGGTAATAAGGCAGCTTGCTGGACAGAAAAGTAATTCTAAGTTTACATTCTTCTCCAATAAGAAATATTTTTGGGCAAATATTATCAGAATTATTCAATTTATTTGTTATATTTTTTAGTATTTAAATATCTTTTACATAATCACTTTTGTAAATAGTTCTTGAAGTAATTGTTCGTTTCGATTCGTGCCGAGTAAATTGTCCAAGCATACGCACCTATGTTATTCGATTATCGCATTGTTAATATTAAAAATCGTTTAAATATACTTGAAACTAAACTTTAAATATCAGAAAACATTCAGCATAAAACATGGATAATACTTAGATAAACAATATAATTAAAAAAGATCCAAATGTGACTTTATGTAAATCGATTCTCGGGATAACGTAGGTGAACATAAGATTATATAATGCTATCCAGATCTTAAGGAATGAGGTGATGTTACATATGCCCCTAACGAATAGAAAAATTTCGAAAAGTTGATAGTTTTGTAAAAATTTTGTTAGAAAAATCTTTAAATGTCTGTTTGTTAACAATAAATAACTAATGATCCTAATCCAATATTTCTGTCTTCTCGTTAAATAGCTATTTCGTATATTCCAATATTTAAAATAATAACACAATAGCACCGTAAAAGAATAGCAATCTTCCATAGATAAAGTTCAAAATTTGAACATTCGCTTCAGTTTTTTTCTATGCATTCACATGTATTTTGATGTTCTGATGAGTTTCACACTAATCTTCGTATTCTTTCAATAGATTATGCATATCGTTATTCGGCACAATTTAAATTTCTCCATTTGGTTTTCGCCATCAATATTTTACTTTTCTTTATTACTGCTTTGTTACATGTTACCGAATTACTTACTTACTATATGGCTTACGAAACTCACAAGTTCATCGCCGCAGCCACAAATATTAGCGACAGGATTCTATCTTGAGCAAGATCAAGCCAATTTTCATCACGAACACCTAGTTCTCGGTTTGGAGCTACTCTTCTCCTACCAGGCGCCTCCCCAGGTGGCGGATAGGGGAATACCGATAAGGTATGGTGGGTACCGGAAATATTCCAGGGCAGACCAAAACCAGTACTGCTGCCTTGCAGTTAGGAAATGGATCTACAAAGGTTAGGGAAAGACAACCCTGACCAAAAATATCATGGTGAAGGGAAGCAGCTTCACCATTACCACCCTGAAGTTGAAGATGAATGATATTGGCAAGGCTCAGACATGGACAGAGAACGACATCTTGAATGCCTTTACTGCGATGTCGTAGAGCTGACAATTCTACACCGCTAAATCATGTAAAGAAATAGTAACATGTTACCGAATTACTTCGCCTATTCTTTTCTTACTTATGGTCTTTGTAATTCATTAATGTACTTATTTCTCTCCGGTATCATTTTAGAGAAGATTTTTCCTTTGCCTGATCCCGGTACTGTCTCTTTTTGCCCACATTCCCTACGCTTTTTCTTTAGACTTCCATTTCATTTGTACCAATTCATTATATATATATATATCAAATTTACACGGTTCCTATAAGGTATTCAGTCTTTTTCCCTTGTAGCCGCTTCTTCTGCTTAACATTATAATTCCGGAAGAATACATTTTTTAATATTATGTCATCTTTTTTCACTACAAGAATCTTTAGTTCAGTGCTTTGGTTTCTTGCCATAATTTCTATTACAGCTAAGAGTTTGAGATTTTAATGCTGTTCTCCCAGATATTATATCCACACATAGGTTTTATCAGATATTATCTAATAGGCTAGATCTTCTTTTTTCTTAATCATTTTTTGTTGCAAAATCAATTGTATAATTTCATTGGGTTAGTATATTAAGGGGTTGGAACTGTATCCTTCCTTCGAGCTTTACAATATTTGCTGTAGTTTTCATTTCTCAAATTACTCCCGGTTTGGTCTGTATCACATTTTGTATTTTTATCTATATTTTCCTTCATTGTATTCGATGGTTCTTCCATATTATTATTTGCTTGAATGCATATTTTCTCTCTTGTGATTCGCTCGATTTCAGTAGGAAATCCGGATCTTGTATTGTAAGTCTTCCATGTATCTCTAGGTATTATGCTAATGTCCATTCTGTTCCTTGTTAGAGTTCTTGTTCCTTCAGTTATGTTCCTTTCTCTCTTCCTTTCTTACTTCTTTTCTTTCTCCTTTTTGTTCCTCATTTCTTTCTTTTTATCTACTTTGTTTTACTTTTCTTATTTGTCCTCTTCTTTTGCTTCTTTCTTCTCTTGAAATGGATTTGTGGATTGTTCTTTTTGCCATTTCGTTCTATTCCTTTGTTTACATTCCCATTTGTTTCGTTAATTGACTAATTTGTTCATTATGTTTACGAAACAATTCAATTAACTTTCCCCTTTAGAGCTATATTAGTTACTTGCAAGGTTTAATAATTCCGATTTCTGGTTGATACGTATTGTACTCCATGCTTGTCTTTCAAAGAGACATCTAATTTCATCTTCGTTCCCTATATGCTGGATCTCAAAATATGTTACGGGTAAAGAAGAGTTGGACTCTTCCCCAAACTGGTAGCATTAAATATGTTAATTAACAACATTGTGTCTCTCATTGGACGACTAAAGTGCTCCAATCTAGGGTCTTCGCCTAGCGTCGCTACGTCCAGTCATAATTCCTTACAAGAGTTATTATACTACTGTTATAAAAATAATGTCATAGTTTGGTGAGCGGACTGCGGTTGTAGTAGCAGTGGTGATGATGATGATTGGTGGTGTACCCGTGATGGTAATTCTAGTACAGACACAGAATGAATACACTACTACGAATGTAAAGGCTCCTTGGTTCGACACTTACGCTTCCCCCCTCACGACACAGATAATTACCCTTGTACTTAGAGAGCCCCAATGACGTTTCAGTGGTCACAACAAAAGGACTGCCGGTGGTCATTGCGTGTGTGCGCAGTAGCTTCATCCATGGAACATGAATGGCACACCCAAATATAACACAATTCTTACCTGTTGTGCACACATGACCAATAAATGCATGTATACCGTGACCTTGTTCACTATTTAATGCATGCACCTTATCAACTAGTTGGGGAACACACAAAAAACATTTATAAATTAAATACGTAATTTATATGCATCTATTTGACGATTCGCACATACACAACTACCGACCGAGCTCGAGATGCCAATACAGATTTTTGCCACTTTAATTTAAACTTGTAATAATTTTTGCTTGGAAAATAGAAAAAACCCACATTCATTGGACACACTTATTCATATGTGGAGATCGACCGAACCGAATAAATTGCGATGCGAGATACGAACGCACAGGTTTGTGGAGTGGGTGCATACACTGTTTTCTGTTGCACCACCAAGGTGAATTTACATTGACTTCGTTTACAGTAGTTAATAATTACAAATTGTTTTCCATATTTTGTATCACTAATCTGGTGTGTATATTTTGTGTATACATGTGGTGACCGAAACGACGCCGTAAACAAGCGAGAGAAACGGTAGACATACCTACATGAGCGGTACCGTCTCGTATCACGATACCGCCTCGTGTAGAATATGTCACGTTTCTCCCGCTCTTATGCATTGAAGCGACCTGCAGCGGATTCAACGCTTCCAAACCGCGCGGTGAATACGGTCATATAGACACGTAGCATGGGTTTTGTTAGAAGAAGCGGTTGCTCACGGTAAAACCACTGCGTTTTCTCCGCTGTTGTAGAAGGGACCTTAGAAGAGTTTAAAGTTGAGAAAAAATGGTACTCAAAGAAAGGACGAACATGTATTTATTCAAACATGAAACTCTTCAACTTGTAGTGTAGTTTAAAAGATTGTAAATAGAAAGTTCGTACAATAATGCTATCCCGTTCCATCTCAATTCAGGCAGGGTCAAGTCATAGATTTTGATAATTATATTTTATAAGACGATACGAT
>JAGDQP010005025.1:0-27217 GCA_022664845.1 Lepisma saccharinum | reverse complement strand
ATATATATATATATATATATATATATATATATATATATATATATATGCCTTGTGAGGTATCGTTGAACAGCTCTTGATGAATAATCTACAAAACAATAAATAGTTTCTCGATAGCTTTCATATAAGGCGATATTTGAATTTTTGAAAATAAAAAAAAACTTCGAGATCTACCTCAGCCTGTAGGCCTACCGAAAGGGATTTTTTTTTATTTCTCCGAAACAATCTACCGACCTATTCCTTTTTAAATACACTTAATCAGTTGTTGATAATTACTGAAGCTCAAAACGCGGTGCGCAGTGTTACATGTGACAAACCATATCTTAGCAACCAATTAACATAATGAAGTTATTCTGTCGTCATATAGTAGATATTTTATGTATAGTTTGTGGTGTCAAAAGATCAGTAGGATTACCATGATATTTGCGGACTAAATACGGAGAATTAGCTTAAAGGACATTTACTTAAATAGAGTAGAAATAACAAATAATAGGCTACTAATACTACAATTTAATGCTATAGGAACAATTTGCATTTGTGTACAACGCAAGTTTTTAAAAATGATGTGATATGTATTTGTGGAAATATATGGATTTAAAATGAGTAATTAACAGTCAACAACTGATTAAGTGAAAAGTACGGACATTTACTTAATTGCAAAGTACTTTGAAATACGGATTGTCCGTGTAAAGTACGGACGCATGGTAACGCTATGTACAGAAATTCTGGCAAGTTTGATTAGAAAATTTAAAAAATCAATATTTCGCACTTCCCCAGTAGCGCACAAACTTGTTTCGGACGTTGATTTTTTGTTTATTTCGTTGATTAAACGTTATCGGTTGAAAAAGGTACGTTTAATTTTTAATCATTTCTCAACAAAACTTGATATTGTTGATAAGATGTTAATTCAACGTGGATTCAACTATTATTTTTAACTATGGCATAGATTTCGTTTCATGGGATTCTTTCTAATTTAATGGAATAAAATTTGTAATTAAAAGCTAATTGACTGTCATTAACTATTATTTTGTGTCAGCTTCTGCATGCTGAAAACACGTTGAATTTCAATGTATATTCCAGCAAAAAATTAATTTCCATGATAGTACGTTAATGTGACGTGTTTTTTTTTTTACTATAATATTGAGCTGTGCCCTAGAATATCTTCTCAAGTTAATTGTATAAAAATTGTGCTTAAGAGCGAATAGAATAAAGTTATCTCATGTTATCTACGTTTCTCATGTTATCATTTGCATGTTTAAAACATTGATTTTTAAACTATATTTTAATGAACATTTAATTTAGTTAATAGGGCGTTAAGAAAGAACTAAACCTTCACTCGCCGTCATTTTTTTCTCAATAGATGTCACTACGTGTTGCTAGTATTTCTAACTTAGATCTACTATTTGTTACTACAGAAAGTATATACTAGCATAAATGTGCTACGAAATAACTACTGTACAATCTCTTCATGTGAAAACAAAAGCTGTTGACACTATTCTTTTATAAATGGCGGAAAGAGAGAGAGAAGAGAGAAAACGTCAACAGTAAATGTATTGTTTACATTTGTATGGCTAGTTTTGTTGCCTCGTTGTCACTTGAGCTACCGGAACTCTGGTGCGTCCTTATGACGACCCCTGCCTGCCTCCACCTCCTAACATACACACTATAAATAACTATTGAATACCCCTGCTGAATGACAGAATTATTGCTTTGCGGTTTCTTCGTCTCCATCCCATGTTCGAAGTGGATAAGAAAACGTAGTAGGGAAACGCTTACACCAAGTGGGGGAGAACCTTTAAATTACCGCGGCCAAACTCGTAGTATGTTCCACGGTACCGGGTGTCCAATTTTTTTTTTTTTTTAATTTCGTAGTATGTGAAACAAATGCGTGTAGCATCACTTCTATTATGTACAGAGACATGAAGTAAAAATAGGTTGTTGCCGAATATAGGTGGCATTTGATACACTTTATGCAAATTCAATAGGGACCAGGAGGGGCAAAAGCCCAAAATTTGAGAAAAAATAATAAATTTTCTGGGAAAGACCCCCATTCCCCCCAGTTTGGATTTTGTTTGCAGGTAATTCTAACTTAAGAAATACCTATAAGTTTCCCGATTAAAATTCAATTTGTTTCATTTCAATATATGTGATAATATTGTCGCAATATTTTTTCTGACACCTTGTAAATTGAAAAATAATTGGATTAAATTTATGGCATTGTAGTGTCTTGGAAAAACATAAATTATGACGGTAAAAGATGTGACGAAGGTATCAAACCAACTGTCTATTGTTGCCAAAGTCCGTGCTATAATTTTGGTGGCATTTGAGATACTTTATGCAAATTCAATAGGGGTCAGAAAGGGCAAAACCCCGAAAGTTTAGAAAAAAATAATAAATTTTAGGGGAAAGCTCCCCTATTACGCCCCCTTTTTGGATTTTGATTGTAGGTATTTGTAACTTACAAAATACCTACAAGTTTCCCTATGAAAATTCAGTTTGTTTCTTTTCAATATACGAGGGTCATTTAACTCGAACTGGCAACACTGCTACGATTGGAGTGTCGTGCGGGCAGGAGACAAATGACGAACGTAGTGTGTGCCGTGGATGTGTACGAGTCAGTTCAACGCTGCTGCGGTCCCATATTACGGTGTGCGTGGCGAGTAGACAGTGTTAAAGTGATTGTTGTGTGAAATACCGCCCTAACGCAATGTTCACGCGTGCAGAACAGTGTGTGTTTATCAAATTCCAGGTGGCACGAGGGCGAAATGCTAGGACGATTCACAGAAGATTAGTAGAGGCCTGTGGTGAAGCTGCTCTACCGTATCGGACAGTGGCGAGATGGATTGCAGCATTTCAGGCGGGACGACAGTCAACAGACAAAATGCTCGGTGGAGGGCATATGCGAACGGCTACGGACGAAATTCATCTTGCAAGACTACGGACACTGCTTGACGGTGATCGGCGCTGAACTTGTAGTGAATTAGCGAAGGAGCTGAACATTTCATCATAATCAGTGTTCCGCATGCTAACACAAGATCTTGGCATGCGGAGAATTGCAGCCAGATGGGTACCCCATGCTCTGACCGAGGTTCAAAAGTGGCATAGGTGGGAATGTTACCATGAGGAAGGTGATGACTTCTTGCACCGCATTATTGCAAGTGACGAAACGTGGGGAAGATCCTACGAGCCTGAACTGAAACGTCAGTCGAGTGAATGGCGCCACCCAGAATCTCCGCGATCGAAAAAGCTTAGGCAAGAGCCAGCAAACGTGAAGGTGATGACGATAATGTCATACGACCACAAAGGCATTATCCTGTCACATCAAGTTCCACCGGGCGTTACCGTCAATGCTGCATACTATGTTTCATACCTCAGTCACCATTTGCGACCAGCATTGCGGCGCAAACGTCCACACGTGGAGTCTGGACCAATTCTCCTACACGACAATGCCCGATGCCATACAGCCCATCCAGTACAGACTCTGTTACGACGATGGGGTTGGGAGCTACTGGAGCACCCTCCATATTCCCCGGATATGAGCCCCTGCGATTTTGATCTTTTCCCCAAAATGAAAGAACCTCTCAGGGGCAAACGTTTCAGAGACATTCCCAGCATTGCTCTTGCTTAGGGCGCACTGTCAACACCCTCTCACAAAGTGGGGCTTTGACAAGTATTCAACGGTTACCAGACATCTGGCGAAGGGTTGAACAGGCAGGCGGAGACTACATCGATGGACTGTAAGCTTCTTGAGGTGAGTGATTCACTACATTCCATTTCACAACTATGTTGCCACTTCGAGTTAAATGACCCTCGTATATGATAGTATTGACGTGTTGCAAATATATAGAAAACTAGAAAAATGTCTATATTTTTTATAAACACAGAGAGAGAAGTAATTATGTGTTGCTTCAAAAGCTTCGTAAAAATGTAAAATTTTAAAAGATGCAGTACTAACTAAAAGATGAACCGCAGCTTTCATAGGAAGCACTCCCCTTCCCCTAGTCTGTGTATGGAAGATCTCAAAGCAAGGCACAATACAGAGTGTAACCTTGCATTCTTCGTACGTATACTTGGACTCCCGTATACGTACGTATACTTTTCCAAGGCTTGTGGATCTGGAACGGTGCCCAACAAGCATCGTGATGCACTTGTGGAGCTGCTATGAATAAACGATAGTGGCGATCACAGTGAGAGCTTAGGCTCTCCTCTACCAATCCATCTGGTCAGCGTGGGAGTAGTAGACCAATCTTGTCCCACCGGGGAGAGTCCTCATAGAGTAGTAAATCGAATATGGCTGATATTTATTATTATTTATTATCATTTAATATTATTATTATATACAGAGTGTTTATGAACTACACAGTCAAATGTCTGGGGGCGATTTCTGAAATCAGAACAAGACGAAAGTTCCACTGACAAATTTTCCAAATGTGAATAGTTTCGGAGCTACAGGCTGCCGAAAGCGTGGAATGAACTTTAGACTGTCACATTTCTAACGTCACAAACAGTAGAGCCGTTGCGGCATGGTACCATCAAAGACTTCAAATCAACAATGCACTATCGGAATTTATTTCAAGAATCTATAAGGTCATAATTCGGACTGAGAAACTTATTGTTCTCTCAATCTCTGCCACTTTTCCTCAAAAAATACAAATTTGGTTCTACTACCTCTATAATAACAGCATAAATAATAATTTTACATGTTAATCATATTAATAACAAGATTAATTCTTATTAAAAGATTTATTATGAAACAAAACCAGTCCGAATTTTGTTTTATGATGAATGCATGTTCCGCTGCCCATATACGTAACTTTTGTGTACTTCTTGTTTGCATTTTTCTAAGCCAATGCTCTACCACTGAGCTATGGCGACTCGGTGAGATTGCTGCGAGTGTAGAACAACAACAAAGGTATATCCTGTTCCTAAGACCAGTAATAAAACAGATATTAAAAAAATATAGACATGTAACTACATTATGTGCCTTCTATATTGTAGTGAATATGTTAACAATAAGTATTCCAGTTGTTTACAATACATTGATTCTGTTTCTATTTCTAAGTTATTATTAGGAAGTTCAAACATTGTAATAGTTAACCAACATATCAATCGCGCCTTAGTTTTACTATAGGTTATATATTGGGAGAACTGTGCATATCGTCCTAAGTAATGTTTCTCATATTTGTATGTAAAATATGAACCATTATTTTACAATAAGAATTCCACATAACTGTATTGTTGCACTTAGTTATACGATATTTAATATCATCCATTAATCCACATCTACTGCAATTCGGAGTAATATTCGCAGATGTCTAGTGTGAATAAAGTTGGAGAAAACTGGAGAACCCCGAGAAAACCCCCACACACGGTGTTTTGTCCACCGAAAAGCCCACGTGGCAGGACCGATGACCCCTAGCAACAGAGATGAGTGCTATACCATTTAGCCACCGCAGCGAACGTTTGTTACTGCGGCGATGAACTTGCGAGTTCCATAAGCCATAGAGTTAGTTAGTTATACTGAAATTCATGCTAGCTTAGGAACAAACCGGAAGGAATATTGCAGCTGGAGTTGCGCAGTGCGATGTTGCCACTAATACAACACGTACCTAGCGGAGGAGCCAATATTGTGATGGAGGAATACTTTCGCTTACTAATTTCTCTTAAGACAAAATAAATTAATAACAGCAAAATATTATGTACGAACGGACTAATTTTCCGCGTGACGAGATGCTGTTCGATTGAAAAAAGCCTGTGTTATCAAATTATCGTTTCCAAAGAACGGGAAAACATTCATGCAGCAGCTATGTTTGTGGAACCAGATACCAAAATGTAATACGGCTATAAATATTGATATTTTGTGAAGTGGAAAAAATGGGTACATTAATATATACATTTTTAACAGGTTAAAAGATTTGATACGGGCCTTATATTACAACAGAATGAAATAATAATGATTATTATTATTATGCATTTTAATATCTAAGTTTTTTTTAGGCATCTGAGGCTCAGGCCGGATATGATGGACAGCGGATTGTGGAAGGTAGACGGCGAGGTCCTCCCTTGTAGGTACCATCCCGGCATTGGCCTAGTGTGACTGAGGAAAAAACCTGTTAGGATGATCGGCAGGTGGGACAGTGGCGAATCAGGATTTTGGTGTGGGGACAGGCGCAACTGGAATCAAAGGGAGACATTTTCGATATAGTACCGCTAAATGATTTTTTTCAAGTGTAAATTTATCGTATATCCCCTCTTATTGCTGGAATGTAACCCCAGTATCCCCCAAAATTCATATTTGTCAGGAAACAAAATCGAAATTTTTCTGAGATAAATTGTTGAAAGAATGCTATATAAATAAATTATTTTCCTTTGAGGGAGAGGCACCCCTTAGCTGGATCCGTCACTGAGATGGGATCGGTCCCAGGACCTCCCGAATGTTAACTACTACTATAATAATAATAATAGTCCTAATGATAATAATAATAAACCGTAGGTACAGCATTCTGCGGAGAGTGTAGGCATTGCTATCGAGCAAACGCCTCAAAGCACAAGTTAGTAACTGCGATTAATATTTATTTTTTGAAAATCATACACAAGAAATCACAGGTATCAATGACAACAACAAACGCTAGACAATTTAATTAGCCACAAAATAACAAACACAACAGTAAACACTAGACACGACAAACATCACTCGCTCCCTTGCTCGTTACCTCCATCCTTGTTGTGGCCACATACGTTTGGCAATAGCGCGCCCTTAGATGCCAAACTTACTTGTCAACAGCAAGTCTGATTTAGAAATGCGTTCGGTTCCGGTGTTCTTTTATAACCTTCACTTTTTTTCATAGGTGTTCTAACTATTTTTCTGTTTCACTATAGCAAACACATCCCAGATTTTTGTGTGCAAGAACTCACCCTTTAAAGATCTGACAACGTTGCTCCAGCTTTCTGCTGGAAAGTGCCTGCGTGAGATGAAGGGTTGCAAGTGGTAGTGAATTTATGCAGTTGATACCAATAGTTATACGAGCTGAATTCTTCACCTGAACACAATTCTATGGCTGTATAAACGGTTTTGATAAGAACAGTTATTTATTGATTCAGAAAACAGTATTCGCATACTACAGCAGGGCTCGAAAAATTCCGAGCACCAGGTCGCCATGGGGACTTGAAATACGAGTCTGGTGCCTAGCATTCTTCTTTTACGCCAGTACTGTATTTCCAATTTTTAACTGCAAGTAGTTCTGATTTTTATGTGCTTGGATGGATTAAAAACAAATTAATCCAAATTGTCCAAGTAACAGTGGACAATTAGTATTTCAGTGCTCAAACTAGAAGACGTTCGTGGACATAAAACACAAATTGCTGCTTTGCAGGCACGTATCCAGAAGTTGGTTTTGGGAGGGTTCGAGGGCTTCTGGGTGGGGGGGTCCAGTGTGTGTCTGGGTATGAAATGTATATTAAATATATATAATTACCCCTGAAGTTATACTATTTTCCACGGGTCTTGGGGGTCCGGACCCCCCGGGCCCACCCCCTAAATACATCTCTGCTGCTTTGTAAAACTTAACTTATATAGCCTTCAATTATTGTAATTATCGAGATATATCCTTTACACTAAGGTAAGCTTATATTGTTATACCAATAACTGTAATTTAAGGCCAAAACATGTAGGCCTATGCATCAAATTGTACTTGTCTCGCTAAACAAATGTTACGACGTTGCCTCCTTTCAGAGCCACCCTTCTCAACTACCATTCCCGGTTTTGTGTTTATTGAGGAACGTCATACAACGTACGTACTTTAAACTGGATCAACAGTTTTCTTGCTTGCATTAACAAGCAATCGAAATGAATTGAACAAAATAAAAGTTAATTCAAAATCGAACAGACGTTACAACTGAAATCGGACTCGTCAATCGTAATATACTATTGTATCCGAACTACTTCGGAATAAGCATTTATAAGGATAACAAGATACTCTCATTGTTAATGCAAATAAGGCGAACTGTCGGGGGAAGAGGGTCGGTTCGAAAAGCTTTCGTGAAGTGGAAATCCTTCTGTATCCTGTGATTTCGTATCCTGGACTCATTCTCGAGCTTCCCTCCGTTTCTAATACGTAAATATTGGAATGGTGCCTTAAATGAAGGCCCAGTTCGCTTTCTTCCCCATTATTTCCCAAACTGTACTCGTCGAAGAACATTGGCTAAAATTTGAGGAAGTTATAAGCTTCATAATTAATTAATTTAAAAGTGTGAAACAAGTAAAACTGTTTCTATAGTGTTATTAGTAAGTACAATCAGTTCTCTCGTAGTTTCTTTAAAACTTTAGTAAACCTTATTTTGTATGGACCATTTGAGGAACTATAGACTTCGATCGGTCATGATTATACGAGTGCAATGCTTGTTAAAATCCACAAGCAACCATGCCAAAGGTGGAATTTTAACCCATGATCTTGGAGACGCTCACATATAGTGAATTGCTGTCTACATGAATTAAGTAATCGGCCAAACTTTAACTTCCTACGGTGCTTTATTAAGAAGCTAGTGTGAAAGGAAGAAGTATTTTAGTTATTTAGTCATTGGACATTGCAGTATGACACGCTTCCTACCTGATGGAACAACATAGCAGGAAACACTGGCAAGCCTGTTCTCAGTCTGATGACGACTTCCGGTTTGTTATCATCGTAAGGTGACTTAGAGTATAGTTAGTTTGTCCTCAGCTATCTTGGAATGTTAGGTATCAACTACAATGGGTAAAAAAAGTATTTGAACAAGTTCAACAAAGAGGAAAAACAGACTTATCACACGTAAAGTGTGGCCCATTTCGAAATCTCTTGCCCTTTTATGATAATTTGGATGCCCAGGACATGCAATTAATGTTACACCACAAACAGTCCAAAATGGATTAAAAAAATTGGGATTAATAAAAGATTTAGTAGATATGAAAGCAAAGCCGAACCTTTTTCCCCCTAAAGAATGAACTTTTCTGAATTTGCATAACTATGTATTTACATACTGTGGTAATTGAAATAACCTTAATTCTCAAGTTACAAAACATAAAGGAGTTCTTACTGTATTCCTTATGTATAACCCTAACTTTTTAACTTTCAACCTTTTTCTGTTAATGTATACCTGACGACTGTAATACATTTGATGTTCTAATTTGTTTCTGCAATAAAATTTATTATTATTATTATTACTTAATTTTCATTGTAACTTTGATTACCTCGTTAATAATTATGTGAAGTTGTAAATACATAGTTGTTAAATGTAACCATAATTAAAGTTAACATTCACTATATAATTTGTTTTCTATAACTTATCCCGATAAACACATAATATGATTAATACACTTATCCTTTTTCTAAGGTTGAGTGAGTTACCTTAAACGTATATTGTAGGGGGTGGTTCTAGAGACGGTCCTCGTGTATGTAGTAGGAAGACTTCGGCAGAGCCTTACTAAAGATACTATACTGGTATGACTCTTCTACGCGATTCTCTTGATTATCATGTCGCGATATAATTTTCGGAAAATAAATTTGTCCGAGTTGCATACCACTGTATTATTTAAATGCTAAAAATGAAGGGGAAAAATATTTAAAATCTGCAGGCCAGATGATCGATATCCAGACGACACTGTCCTGTTTCTTCTTCCCGTAATCTGGTCATTCAAAGTCCCGTGTAATTTTGAAGAGCTTGTACAAAGAAAATCATGCACCGTCACAGAGTATAGAAAGAAGTCTATGTATAACTAATCTTTACCGCCGTTCCAACCCACTCAAGGACTTTCCTGTAGCCCACCTTCGGAAACAGTGAATAGAAATACCAAGGCAAGTGGAAATACTGTACTATGTTGTGTGTCACCCACTCCTAGCCCGTCTTCCGTTCTACATTTTTAGCATTGAGAAGGACTGGTCAGTCAATCACAAATCACCCTTCTTTTCCTACCGTCTTGTAACTGTATGGTAGTGACCATCGCTTTCCCCTACTCGTTTTTGTGCTGACGCCATCTGTTTTGGTTTTCTTTCATAAGCAATAAAATACTCCCACTAGTTTCTCTACAGGCTGAACCACTTACAAAGAGCCTGCAGTTTGCAACACTATAACTCAACCTCTGCTTGGCAAGAAAGCGAGATAGCTTCCTGAGACACATCTTAAATTTTGTCGGAAACGAATATCAGTTGTTTCAATTATAATATAAATAAAACTCTTTTTAGCACAATCAGACTACTTTTCTCTTTTATGTAAGACCGCCAATTGCACCTTTGATCGTTTCTTTATACTGTATTTCTGCAGATACGTCGCATCGGTATGTTACCTCATGCGTCATCTAGCGGCGACCCTGCGAAACAGAACATAGGCTTTTAAAAATATTTTAATTTTCTTTATATACTAATATAGGCATACATTTTGGGTCACAAGTTGTTGCTTAATATTATACCTATTATGGCATGAAGTCACATTTCTTAAATTTAATTAGTTTAGTTGCAACTATGGAAACCGTTTTTAACATTGCTTCTTCTGGCTTCTTAACATTGCCTCGTAACATGCAATATTACGAAAAACGGCAAGAATTTTATCACATATATACGGACGGATTTTTTCAAAGAAACGGTACAGGAACTGCCATATATGACCCAAATACAAAGAACTATGAAAGAATTCATCTTCCAGACAATTCACCAATATTTTCAGCTGAAATTTATGCGATATACTCAGTCCTGAAGTACAGCATAAAAATACAGGCAGAAAAAATATTAATATTATCTGACGCTCAATCGGTAATTAAATCTTTACAAGTTTCGGAACAAAAACTATTCAAAAGTTCTTATATTATCAACACATTATATGCCTACAACAATCTTAAAAATTTAGAGAAATCGGTTCATATAAATTGGATATCTGGGCACTCTTGCAGTAAACATAATTTTGTAGCCGACAAATACGCTCGATCTGCTGTTCTAAATAAGGAAATTACTTAAATCAAACTATTTTGGAAAGATCTTTTAGCCATAAAAAAATAAAAAAATAAAAACTAATTGGAAGATATGGGTTCAAACTAAACCTGAATTTATCTTACAACAAAATAGATCACATGCAAATCTTAACTCCTCCATAGTTTTCTAAAATTAAATTTAATCGCATATCAATCACTACACAAATTAGAATAAGATCACAACATACTATGACTAGAGCACACTTAAACAAAATTCAGATAGTTGATTCACCATATTGCGACTGTGAAAACAATCAAATAATAGAAGACTTAAATCATATATTCTTCAATTGCAAAAAAAAAGTCAAACGTAGAAAATCCTTTCTAAAACTACTTACCAAAGCTAGACACCAAGCTCTGTTTTCTATCAACTCATTAGTAGCTAATCCAACATAAAAACAAGGTTACATTATAATATCTTTCTTAAGAAAGGTAAAACGCTATGTATAAATACTAGACGTATGCATTCCTCATTATGTCTTTCTCTGTCATACTGCTTGTATAAAAAAACTATATAGATCTGATACAATATATTAAATCAGTATAATTAAAGATGTTAACAAGACACCTTTCAGACCAAAAACAATTTAAGTAAAATTATAATTAACCATTTATGACTGATTACTGGAAATATGAGAATTCATATCGAAATATTTCTGACTAACATATTTCACCTATCCAACTGAGCTTGATTTTAAATGACAATTTAATGTAGATAATTTGTTTACCGATACCATAAGAATTCATACTATAATTTCCCCTACCAATATATTTCACTTGTCCAACTGAGCTTTATCAAATGACATTTACTCTGAACTAAAATAAGTTTGAAGAATTCAGGAGTCTTGAAAGTTACTAAAAATAATACAAACTTTTGTATCTGGAATTATTAAGTAAAAGAAGACAAGGAACTATGAAATTACGAAGATATTAACATAGGCAAACTGGTGTATGTATATAAGGAAGAAAAGTTATTTCTTAATATGTACAACCGCCATAAAACTCCAAGTCCAAGTCCAAGAATCTATGCGCCCAACGTAGAATCTGTTCTGCAGTTGAGAAGATTACGTAATTGCATTTTATAAAGTTTTATGGAGTGGAAATATGAAGCCACTATTTTATGCGAAAATGGTCATCATTTCTAGGTGTCATCGAATACAACTTGAAGACTTAATGGAAGCTTTCACTGCAAGTGCATCATGCGTTGTTGTCATGGATGTAAATGCGGTAGACGGATTGACTGGCCCAATACAATTAAGCTGGGTCAACTTGACGCCGGTTTTCGACTAATCTTGCCTGACGAATTGGGATTTACTTGCGTCTTATTGGTTGGCCTATGCCTGGGTGTGTGGAAGCAAATAATGGGCGAAGATCTTGCTAAGGAAAAGAGAAGGAAGATTGAAATATTTTAAATATGGTATTTACGGAGAGTGATGTTCAGTTGCTTTTTAATCAATTACACCTGCCAGGTACTCATGGCTTGTGCTGGCTTCAATTTCGGGTCGCTAGAAGTAGATCCTTCTCCCGTATTTAGATCCATGTGTTGTTGTGAGTTAAGGATTTGTCACACATTACTCTTCATGAATCCACGAGTGGTTGATAGCTAGTTATACAGAAAACGAGCGCTTCTAAATAAGTCAACCTTGGTGAACACAGGGTGTCTACCACCCTGGAAAACCTGGAATAATCAACGAATTTTATAAAACTGGAAAACTCAGGGAACATTCAGGAAAAGCTATAATTTATGAGGGAAACGCAGGGAAAATTATGAGGTGGACCTGTCCACAGTTCCACAAGAGCACTGTCCCGGCAAGGCGGAAATCGTGGGTTCGATTTCCACTGCTGACCGGATTTCTTCAATGTGTTAAATCCTCTATTTTAAAGAAATTATCTTTTTTTTTTCACTTATGGAATACAATGTACAAGATGCTTGGACTGGGTAGTAGTGGGATTAAAAAATGTCATTGAGTATTATTTACATGTTGCACTATATTAAAATCTCAGGGACTTTGAAAAAAAGTGTCTTAGAAAACTTGGAGAACTCAGGGAATTTCAAGTCGCAAAATTAATAGACACCATGTGAACTATTTTGCGACATAACAATTATGTTTTGCGGATGAAGTCACATAATTACATGTAATGGTAGAGTACTCTACCGAAAAGAACTCCGTGTTCAATTGTTCACTACATAGTAAAGGCTTCAGGCCCCAATTGTTACGTTACAGGGCTGCAAACCCATTTGATACAGGGGAATGATCCTATATCTCGATGATAAAATACAGGACACCCTGTCCATTTAATTGCTACATGGTAATGACTCTGCAAGATTTTCTTTCAGCTCGACCCGCAGGGCTGGGCAGCCATTTTGGCAACTTCCGGAGCACACTTGGAAACACTTCCTGTACGACACAGAACTTTTGAAGTAAGGTTGTGTCTCGAGTAACGACGGTTTTCCGTCGTTGCTTTAAGTTTTTAATATCGAAGGCTCTAGCAACGACGGAATATATTTTACTCTCCCGTAGCTTCAACTACAAGTAACAGCGAGAAGCGTTCAGCCCGGCAGCTGAAGTTAGGTCTTGTGGACAAGACGTTAGGAAGCTGATCCAAAAGTCCCGATTTCAAACTCTGGCGTCGACTTCTTGCATATTTTTTTTAAAAAGAAAATTAAGGTTTTTTCGTTTTTTATGTAAATACACAAAAGGGAATTTAATAAAAGTTGTGATTTACAATTTTAAAAGAGGCCACTAAAAACTAGGATGTATATAAACCCACCAGGGCAGGATGCACACCACGCGATAGCGAGGTGTGAAAGGGGGGAGGGTGCGTCCGAAGGGAGCTGGGAGGCGTTAGCCGCGGAGGGAGGCGCAACCCCCTGTTAGCGGTGGGCATACGCAAAAGTACTCTTAACTCAAACATTCTGTTTAAGCAAAGTTTTGTGCCGTTCCGTCCCGTCATTGCTCTAGTAAATTAACCCTCGATGTTAAAAACTTAAAGTAACGACGGAAAACCGTCGTTGCTCTAGGCGCGTCCTTTGAGTAAACAGTACTTTTGCGTATGCCCAATGCTACCAGGGGGCTGCGCCTCCCCGCGGCTAACGCCGCCCAGCTCCCTTCGGACGCCCCCCCCCCCCCCTTGCACATCTCCCTATCGCCTGGTGTGCATCCTGCCCTGGTGGGTTTATATACATCCTAGTTTTTAGTGGCCTCTTTTAAAATTGTAAATCACAACTTTTATTAAATTTCCTTTTGTGTATTTACATAAAAAAACAAAAAAACTTTAATTTTCTTTTTTAAAAAAAATATGTAAAAAGTCGACGTTAGGACCTTTGAATCAGCTTTCCGACGTCTTGACCACAAGACCAAAGTGCAGCTGCCGGGTTGGGCGCTTCTTGCTGTTACTTGTAGTTCAAGCTATGCGAGAGTGGGCTATTCCCACCGGAAGCGTTTTTTCACGTGAGTTGCAATATGACTGCCCACCCCTGCGGGAAGAGCTGATAAAAAATCTTGCAATGGCTCCATGTCTGTGTTGACACGATGCAGGACTCCGTGTCCACTGTTACGATGCAGGACTCCGTATGCAAAGTTACGATGTAGGACTTTGTGTCCATTTGTTGGTTATTTTTTGATGACGAAAACGCTATGTCCAGGCTTAAGGGGTTATGCAAGGTTGATAAGGATTCACTATCCAAGGTTGTATTGCGCAACAGCTGCTTTCTACTCTATATGGTACAATAGATGGTGTGTTTCACGAGGTCAACACAAGATAGACACTTAGTCATCTAGTTGGTTATTAGAAGATCACGTTAATTTCTATTAATTGATCTTACAGTGATGTGCTATAACAATAGTGGCTTGTGATAAGGTTTACATTCACCGCTAATTAGTTCGAATTACCAAAACAAAGCTCTAACGTAGCATTAAAGTGGAAGTTCATACGAATGGTGAAATTCAATCTAAGCTAATTTTCTCAATGGCTAGTTTATACAAAAGTTACAATTACTAAAAATTTCAATACTGACGAGAATGCTTCCGATTCTAAAGTTGTGCTGCTTTGATTAAGGACGCTTTTTGAAGAAAATCAAAACAGACTTTGGAATCCTTGACTGTTTGGGTTCCGGCTCCAATGAATGCTCTTCTGGGATTCATTTAATTACTGAAGATTATGAAAATAAGAAACTAACCGATTGAACTTTTGATAATATTTGCAAGTTTTTGATATGTGTATTTTTCTATGCGGAATTGTACAAGTGATTGTAGCCTATGTGGAACATTTGTCTTTACTCTGTTAAATATGGTTTTATATAAAATGTTTTATTTGATACAGGTTACATATTTAGTTGTTCTAGAATAATAAAAATACTCAAAGCAAATCATGATCCATGGGCACGTACATCAAGTATCTGGACTGATCGATTGCACTGTATATTAATTTACGATTGATCTGCTTTGAAAATTCTTCGTCTCAGTTATGTTTTTACTAGATTGCTTTTTTAAAAAAAATGAAAGGGGAGGTGAATGTTGTATATTGGTGCACGTTTATGTGGGTTTCGTGGGATGGCCAGCCTGACTGTTATTTGTTTGTTTTCTTTGGTAACTAAGTAAATAGTTCCATCTTTTTATACATACCGTTTAGATTTCTTACACTATTCGTCCTATAAAAATTAGGTTTATTATTCTGTGTATACATGAGATATGTGTTCTTATTAAACCAGAAACCTATACTCATTGTTTCGCTTTACTTCCACATATTTATATAATTTGCTCAATCAAATCGAATATACAGCAGCAACACTGAATAGTCCCACCACAAATTGATCACATAACATGATCTCAGCGAATTCACCATACCTGCATCGAACTACCTGTTTCTTTAAAGTACGAACATAATCCTGGATAGATTCAAATTCGGCTTGTTTGGTAGTGTGAAATCTGTACCTTTCTATTGTTTCTGTATGTTTTTGACCAAACTGTCCCAAAAGAATATTCTTAATGTCTTCATACGGTTTCTGAACTAGTAAGGATGGTGTACAAGCGTCCTTCAATAAATCATATGCTTCTGATTACGAAAAGCCTTCTTTTCGTCTGATATAGATTGGGCTGCACTGAATAATTCGAAGCGTTCCAAATAATTCTCAATATTGTGTTCGTTTATGTTGATAGGTTAATTGAAAACATGGACAACATCATTTTGACTGTTACACCGTACAGCGCCACTGCTATATTTCTAAGACAAAGCACTGAAATTACCCAATTAACTATACTTCAATATTTCCTTATTCTCATATATCACAGTCGTGAGGTTCTCAGCCTTAAATGCAATTATATTCAACATACAGTAGACTTCCTGTTAACCGACCACCACGGGACCGGGCCCTGGTCGGATAACGAAAAAGTCAATTAAAACGAAAATCACTGTTTCATAGCCTTTAAATCATATACCATCTCTACAATGGTTAAAAAGGCTTACAATATTATAATTAGGTAAATTTAACTTACCAAATTCAAAAGTTTTAAACACAAGTTGCTCCAGTGATACTCAGTTGAACTAAATACTATGTACGTATTTTATAAAGCACTAGACTATCACACAAACCACACACTAATTTAAGGTGTAGGTACTGTCTATGTATTGATTGTAGAAAAGCACAAAACTAAAAAAATACGATTAGGCCTATAATACTGAATGAAATAGCTACATTTTCTACAATTACATTTTCTTGGATGATGGGCAGTTAATCCGACGGGCAGTTAAGGCCAAGGCGGTTAAGAGAGAGAGTCCACTGTATATGGAAACATCAACATCAGCAAAACACATCGTCATCATCAACAATAAAAAATTTCGAGTGCAGCAAGTTTCCTCCCCTGATATCCCTGGTGTATATTGTATTCTGGCCAAACTTTTTGAAAATAATATTACTTGTATATTTGTGTGTGTTGTCTATATTGTACCTGCGTTTCCTATTTCAGTATATCAAGATTATTTTGATTTTGTGCATAGTGTATTACCACCAGAAAGCAATATTCTCCTAATAGGCGATTATAATATTCCTGAATTGAGAGGAACTGATTTCGATTTTCTTAACTCAACAACAACCTGCCGTGAATTATATAATTTGATGAATTTTTACAATTTAAAATATTTTAACAATGTTAAAAACATATATGGTAAAATATCAGATTTAGTGCTTTCTAACTTTCACAGTATTATTGTACCGCATGAGCATGACTCGATCGTTTCTGAGGATGTTCATCATCCTGCATTATTAGCTGAATTTATGTACACCAAGCGGATCAAAAATATAACAAAATCACATACAATTGATTACAACTTTTCCAAAGCCAATTACGAGCAATTATATCGTGACATTGCATCAGTTAATTGGGAAAGTGTATCGGACAGCTTAACTGTCTATGATGCTGTTGACTCTTTCTATAATACATTATGTGCCATTTTCGATAAATGTATACCACGAAAAAGACCTAAAGTAAAGTACCCTATCTGGGTTTCAAATTACTTAATTAAACTAATCAATCAAAAGACATACCACCGTTGAAAATTAAAACAAGCAATCGGAGATGTTAGTTATCAATATAATAAATTTAAAAAAAATACGTACTCTTTCCAGAACTTATTTGCGCAATTATGAGACTAACATTTTAACTGATCCCAAAAACTTTTGGACATTCATAAAAAAATAAAAGACGAAAGTCAGAATGCAATGTGCTAAATTATGAGGGTCAGCAATTAAGTGAAGAA
This sequence comes from Lepisma saccharinum, assembly GCA_022664845.1. Lineage (NCBI taxonomy): Eukaryota > Metazoa > Arthropoda > Insecta > Zygentoma > Lepismatidae > Lepisma > Lepisma saccharinum. The sequence goes on along the minus strand of JAGDQP010005025.1, from coordinate 9,471 downwards.
ACAGCTATTGCGAATGCATTCATGAAACATTTTCAAGTATGTCAAAATATAACCTTGATACTTTAACTGAACACAATAATTCTGAAATTTTCGATAAATTATTTCTTGAACACATTGTACTGAACGACGTAGAAAAAGCTGTTAAAAACTGAAATCTCGGACAAAGTCCCATCCTATATTATCAAAGACTGTTCTGAAATACTTAAATATCCACTGCAAGCGATTTTCAATAAATCGCTAGCAACCTGTGAATTCCCTGCCAAATGGAAACTTGCCTATATCTGTCCCATTCCTAAAAATAGTGGCACGAGTAATGATATTAAAAATTATCGCCCAATTACCATAATATCTACGCCAGCCAAAGTATTTGAAATTATTATACAGGTACATGAACGTATATACTCACACGTTCGCTCAATTATCTCGCCCTTCCAACATGGATTCTTGCCAAATAAATCGATTGTAACTAACCTTGTTGAATTTACACATCTTTTAGCTAGACATATTGATAATAGAGGTCAAGTAGACGTAATTTACACAGACTTTTCGAAAGTCTTTGATGTCGTTAATCATGACGTCCTACTTAGCAAGCTTGTAACATTCAACTTCTCAGAAACACTTCGCCAGTTAATAGCATCCTATTTGTGTCACCGTAAACACCGTGTTCGTTACAAAAATAATATAACTGAGGAATATATTGCAAATTGTGGTGGGCCTCAAGGATCGAACCTTGGACCTCTTTTGTTATTATTTGTAAATGATTTGCCTGCTGTCATAACATCCTCCAACAAACTTCTGTTTGCAGTTGATTTAAAAATCTATTGTAGTATTTCCTCCGAATTGGACGCGGCCTCCTTACAAAATGATAATGTAGTCTCCAATTGGTGTAAAACAAACATGCTATTATTAAATATTAATAAATGTAGTGTAATGTCATATACGAGAAAAACAAACTATTTGAAATTCGAATACAAATTTAATGACTCTCCACTAGTTCGAGCATATTATATTACTGATCTTGGTGTAACCATTAAATCTAACCTGCCATTCGACATGCACATAAATCGCCTTGTTAGCGAAGCTTACAGGAACCTCGGGTTTGTTATGAGGTTAACTAGTGATTTCTCGAATATTGATGTCTTAAAAACTTTATATACAGCGTATGTTAGGTCAAAGTTAGAATACGCTGCAATAATATGGGATCCTAATACACAGAAGAACTCTCGGCAAATTGAAATTATACAGTATAAATTTCTATGATTTTTGACATACAAAGAAACTGGAATATAATAAATTTGAAAGTACTTAGACCTGGTAAATAAGTACAGGTTACAATCTCTTGAAAACAGAAGAGTTAATGTTCTCTTAACTTTCCTACACAAACTCTTACACAGTAAAATCGACTCAGAAAGCTTATTATCTGAATTAGGGCTGTACGTACCGCATAGAGTAACTCGACCGCGTGATGCTGTCTTCCACCTTTCGGCCCAAAGAACTAAAGCAATGGACATATCGCCTATTAGGAGAATGTGCTCATTATATAATTGTATACTTAAAGAATGTCCTGAGATCGATATATTTAACATAAATATCAGTTAATTCTATTCTTATATAAAATAATGAATACTTTATGCAGATTATGTTACCATGGAGCTCCAAGTATGTTTATTACATCTATGTGTGTTTGTAGAAAATGTCATATGTGTATGTTGAACACCACAATTAACCTGTTGTGTTCAATAAATAAAATATTTTCTTTGCTTAACCTCGATAAATACACATATATCAATACGATAGCACATATCAAACTAAACACATTTCATATTCGACGGACTCTTTCTTCAAACAGAACAACACTTATTAAAGAACATACAGTAGGACTTTACTCAGCTGTCACCACACACAATTTCAGTTCATTGTTTTCGCTGTACGGCTTAGCCTATACTAATAGTAAGAGGTACCGCCCGATAGTCCGGCATTTTCGGTAATCCGGCACCGGTCCGGTCCCGAACGTTTCGGACTATCGGACTTCTACTGTATATATAACGATTCATACGCACAGAAGCAAACTTCATACGTTAAAAACATAATATAAACTGAATAATCTAAATACAAAAGCTTCACATTGTTAATATTCAATTTTACTAAAAAAAAAACAATGCAATATTTAAATTTTCTGTATTAAATAAAAATTCATTAATTGGAAATCAATCATCTGCTGAATCCAGCAAACAGATCCATTGTGCTCTCATTTCTTCTACAAGATTTGTCTCAAGGCAAAAATCTGGTCCATCGTGGATCTATTTCTTCTAAATCCACATTGGTACGTGATTTCCAATTATTTCATCTACTTATACGCTTAGGCGAGTTAGCAATATATTACTCAATACTTTGTAACATGTTGGGAGTAACTTGATTCCGCGGTAATAATTACAGTCCGTTATCGCATTTTTTATAAACCTTAACTATTTTTGAGATTCTCCATTCCTTTGGAAGCTCCTCCTTTCTCCATATAGCATTTATCAATTATGCAGCTCCTTGACTAGTAAATGACCTTAATTCACAGTAACAAATATATCAGTTTATGAAGCATAGATATACTGAGAATACATCTTATTAAAGTTTTAAGGAAACAAGAAAACTATTTTTGTTAAACCGTTTTGTTTGTTAAAGCTGTTCTTGAAGTAGCTTTCTATTAGTAACAACGCCAATTTTGCGGGTGCTTTGTATTTTGTCAGCATACAGTTTTCACGTGTAACCTGAGCCGAGAAACGTCTTTGATATACACACTATCGTCAACCTTCGTCTGACTTCGACATCTGGCTGGTACAGGTCTATCAGCGCTCCCTGTTATTTTGTATAAAGATAGAGAAATAATAACAGCTAAACATCAAACACAATGCCTCTTCAAGTTGAAAAAGCCAGCAGATTTTAAAAAATAAAACATAGAGGCGTATAAAGGTCATAGGAAAGCCTCTACCCGTAACTTGCACGGCAAGACATTAAATCGGGGTGGGAAACTTACAATGTTGAAAATTATCCACTGTTTCTTTCCGCAGTTTGACTAAAATGGTAGTATTAAAAAACTAAATAAAATGTGCATAGATTTTAAGCAATTAATTAGATTACAAATAATAATTATAATTTGAAATATTACCGGTATAACTTCTTTTTTTTTTTACTTATTTTCGATTTTTTAGTAGAAACAAATCAATTCACATTGCTAGTTCTTGAATATTTTAAATTGACATTAATGAATATCAGAAAATTAGTTTCAGTTTTATCTACATTGGAAATATATAAGCGAAAGGTTTATGGCAAGAATGAGACAAGTCCAAACACGTATTTTGTCCGCAGAAAGTGGGGGGAAAAACTGTCTCCCTTGTAACGACCTTTTATGCTTTGCCCTCTGTTCGACTGTCTATATAGCGAAACCGTGGCCAGATCCCTATCCAAAAGTATCCGGATATGAGATAACCGGATCCGTTTGGCCATCTCTAGAAACCTTTCCTTAAAAGTAGTTTAATTCTACTACAAGGAGAGCTAGTCGCAAAGAACGAGATGTCATTATCTCAAGCAGTGAAGAATGTGTTTGTCCTGTTTTCCTTTCAACGCTGCAGTCATACGCACACACACACAAAACCCATACATCTAACAGTAAGACAAGTAAGATATGTTATTTCTTTAAAAGAAATTGACGTGAAATGTATTATTTTTTAAAACAAAATAAAAAAGGAAATAAAGGGAAGGTGAGAAACAATCGTCAGCTAAGTTTACATTTCGAAACAACCTGAAAATAGATAATCCCATTTCCCAATAATTATCATCAAACATGCTGTTACCGCCCATAAAATTTATCTTGTCTTATCATCACACACAAATTTCAAGAGTGTTTGAAACAAGTTATCCATAAATCAAGCAGATTAAATCTCGCAGGAACAAAGTTTACACTACTTTAAAAATATTCACTCTCCTTACAGGTATTGAAGAAAACTCGAAAACTTGCAGGCATTAAAGAAAACTGGTGGTGGGATAGAAAACTCGAAGACTTGTAACGAACTTTTGTTTGAGTCAGAGAATAAGGGTTAAAGTAGACAACGGCTTATCAGGACCAACAATAATAGGTTGAGGAATAAAGAATGTCGTCTCTCGCCTCCTTGATGTATAAAATAAGTTGTAAATAGATTCTTTGAAAACGAAAGAGGAGTTACCGTCGGGGGAAGAAGAATAAAATTCATTAGATTTGCGGATGATATGGTTCTTCTTGCAGAAAATAAAACATCACTTAACAAGATGTTAAAGCAGTTGCAGAAAAGCTGTGATAAACATGGAATGAAAATTAACATAAATGAAAAGAAAGGAATGGAATTGGAAGAAATTGAACGAAAGCAAATATCAAACTTGAAAGAGAAAAAAATAAAACAAGTATTTAGTTTCAAGTAATCGGGAAGTATTATAAATGTGAGGATGAAGTGTGAAAAGGTAAAAAATACGTTCAGAATCTCCTCCATGGATCGGGATCAATGTTGAGGAAGAGAGTAATGAGATGTTTTCAATGTATTGCGTGTAACAGAAACGTTGGCTGAAGAAACAAAACAAACAGCTTTTGAAATGTGAGTGGGCGGAGCAAAGATTGTCTAAAGACTTTACAATAAACTTAAAATTAAATTTGAAATGTTAAAATGGAAAAAAAATGTGCTGGATAAAGAAGATGCGAATGAAAATGTGGTGAAGGGAATAAGCGAGGGACGAATAATACTGGAGAAAACAAAGAAGAGAAAAAGCAACTAGCTAGGATAAAGGCTGCGCAGAGATTGAGGAATGAAATTGAAGGTATTTATGAAGGAAATAGAGGAAGAAGACAAATCCAACTCCGTGACAATATTAAGGAGGACAAAACGTTACTGATTATTATTTTTATCTTATATTTGTAGCTTTCATTTTCTGCAAAGAAAATAGAAATCGGTTTAGTAGTTCCGGAGATATTTCACCTTAAGTATTTTAGGCCGGCGGCCTTATTGATGACGTCATTACTCGGCCCCTAAGGGGTGTTAAGGTGACATCACGGAAATTATCTTTCACAAGCATAAGTGTAATCTATTGACTCATATGGCATGTTTTCATCATCAAACTACACACTGGCTTACATATGCCCCCGTACTATTTTAGTTTGTTAGAAAGATTTCTGGAGACCCGGAACTTTAACCATACCCATCAGTCTGGAAGGCTGGCACCGGGGATCGATCCCGAAACCTTCTTATTATAAGCACGATACTGAATTATCTACCTTGTATAAAACCATTAGTGACAAAATAATTATGCTATTTTAAAAAATTAGTATTGAAAATTCCGTAATATTACTTCGTGGTATACGGCGAAAGTATGAATTTCGGTTTGTGGTACGCCAGTATAAAAGTCTGAAATCCTGCTCTAAATTACAGTCGTGATCAACAATTTTAAGATAGGGCTACCGTCGTATGCTATTTGAAATGTCGAGCATCAGTATACTTAGTGTATCTTATTTCTTCTTTGTTTAGTTCAAGGAGTATGAATTGATGATAAACATATTTCAAACAACAACAACAACAATCTTTGTAATTACAATCAAGCTCTGTATCATTCAGTTATTTACTGAAGTAAGTTATCAAAGCTAAATTCTTAACGCAAAGCTAAAAGCTAATAATAAGGGAACCAAGGTACCTCAAATGCACCCTATCCTTCGTAATAATTTTTTGCTTATGGTCTAAATGAAATTAATAGCGATGTTTCCTCAAAAATAAAAATGGGCTTAGACCACAAAAGCGGATTTTTTGGTCGAATGGTCAAAGGCGTATATTTTTTTTTTTCTACGGAACCCCACAAACACCCACCTCATCCTTCGGGACCATTGTTTTCTTATTCCCCACCATCTAAATAAAATTTATAGCGATGTCCCCTCCAAGAAAAGTGGGTTTACACCAAAATGGTGGCAATTTTTATTAAAAAAAGTTGGTCAAAGGTCTTTCGTTTTTGCTGTTCCCTGGATTTGAGGGGAAAAACTTAAAACTCACTCAAACTTCAAAGGTGATACTTATTTTGGCATAAATAAATGGTAATTATACGATTGCGGCCCACAAAATTTGGGATTTAGAGGCCCAAAAAGGGGCGACTGAAGAATGAATGTTCATAAAGTAGGTCATGTGGGGTAGGTCAAATGAAAGAATATTTCGCACTGAATTTGAATTATTTTTTCAGAAAATCATTTTAGGAATTACGTCACTTTGTCACTGTACATTAAATTAAATTTTTGCTGTGATTTTACAATGGGGTTTTGGCTGAAATACAGAAAAAAAGGAAGAAAGTGTGTGAGACCCGGTGCACTATTAAAATCGGGCTACATTAAATATCTTGAGTTTAATATTTTTATAAACTTTGAGGCGTACCATCAAACATTCTTCCGCGTACCACAGACGGTACGCGTACCACATTAAAAAAACAAAAAAAAACAACTGATTTAGAGGATATTTGAAAAGAACCAAATTTAATATAAGCCTAATCAATATAATATTTTTCGCACAAAGTCACAGGCAATAAACCGCAAATTATAACGTTCAATTATAGTGTATTGTTTCAAACCAGCCATATTATACTTTAGCTGCAAACTGGGGTAAGAAGATCCAATTTTTTTTTTACATCTTCCATCCCATATATATACGTATTCTCCTTTCATAATGTATAGTGAATCTTCGTAACAGTTCTTCGTGGTGAGAGCCAAATTTCACCTAAAGGTAGTATTAATTATGCACAAAATGAACTACACTTGCACTGGAACATTTAAATATAAGTTCAAACTTTCTTATCTAGAAGACAGCTTGGCTCTTTTTTTAAAAGCATCTTTCAGTATGTTCCTGATTTTTGCTCAATGTGTAGTTTCAATGTTACTTGGGTGTAGTTTACAAAACATTTGTTCTCAGGAAAGTATTCTTCATGCAGAACAAAACTACATTGTTTTCAGGTAACATTTTGACTGCGTTTATTTATTCTACAGCAGTGATCGATTAAGCTATTTGTGGACAATATTGACTCTGTTAGGACACCTGTTACATATCCCTTGTGCTCGTAAGGGTAACTGATTTACTTTGGTGGAGCTCCTGAAGCAGTGGGGGTCCTAGGCTGTAGCCCAGCCCTTTTAGTCCCTCTGAATCCGGCTCTGCTGACTGACCAATTGACCTGGAATGCCGATTTTTACACAAATGCAAAATACTGAATGCCTTTCTTTTATGAAAAAGAAACTGTGCAACGAAATGTTAATAAAGGTTTCAGTGGAGCCGTTTCACTTTAGTGAGAGTGGTTCTTCTATTTCACTGCCTAAAAGAGAATGCGATCATTTGTTTCTGCTCTTGCAGCAACAAACTTTTGGAGACTGATGTCAGAGCACAAAGTAAAAAAAATTGACCTATACATATTCTTTACAAAATGAATCAACTGAATGTCAGAGAAGATCAAACACTTGTCCTCTACAGGAAACTACAGTAATCACAGACTATTTGAAACCATTTTGTACCTCACTAGGACGGTAATTGTGTTGATCTGAAATACATAACTAGTTCAAATTTAATACATAATCTCATCACGATTAAGTGAAAGACAACCAATATAGGCTTACAGCGATTGGTGCAAATCAAGTTATATCCATATTTTAAAGTCAAATAATTTAATAATGGAAGAATATTGAAGGACACTCTCTCTATAAAGATGAGAAATAAACCACTCTAAAAAGTTGAGAAATCACTCTTTCAAGTTTGAAGAATGAATTTCATCCAAAAGCATCGAAATTCCATCTAGAAAGAGCACATTTTCAATCCAAAGCGAGAGCGTATGGTTGAAAACCACTCTTTTGAAAAGACCGCTCTAAAAAAAAGTTGTCCTCCCTCATTCCGCTCTAAGAAGAGTGAATATTCCGCTCTTTTGATTTAGTGTGCAATATGTTTATTCAATATGAAAAAAATAGACATTTTGTTCGAAAATGTCATTTTTAGAAAGACAATTTAGACCACTTTCAGTCCACCATACATATAAAATACTACATAGTCTATTTTTGAAACGTTTAATATTTATTCACTCAATACATTCATGCCAATAACATCAACAAGTTGTCAAACGGAACATTCGTAATATTTGTATTAAAGTCTCCGCCCCTTTTAGCTTGGATCTGGTATTTGGCTACGTCTGTGAGAGCTCGAAAATGTTTGTCATCTGTCCCGGACCTAATATATTATTTCCTTTAGTCATTGATAACCAAAGCAAACGATTATCATATTTATTTTGTATTAATAGTCCGCAAGTATTTACCACCTTGTAAATTATTTAATTATTATTTAGACAGATAAATGACTTCTACATAAAGTTACACAAATAATATAAACTTAAAATGGTGAATGAATTATGATATATTTATATTACAGAGTGAAAAGTCGGAACAACGTATATTTTATTATTAAAGTTAGAGTGTAGTCAGGTATTAAATGTACAATTTCCAACGCTGCACTAAGTTCTTTCTAATGATGTCTTCTTACCTGCATTGGCTTTTGAATGACATGCTCAGAGGGAAATTTTGAAGCCATTGCAGTTTTGTTCAGGTGGGTTATTCGGATAGTGCGAGGTAGTTAGGGAATCTTTTACGACATAAAAGATGTCGCTAACTAGCTGTTTCCTCCCCTCCTCAAGGCCATTTGAAAATTGGTCTTTAATGGTGTCGCTTCTCTGGAGTGCCGTCGCCAACTTTCTCAGACGACCTAAGGAACGCTTTTGTGACGTAAGAATCTCTGCGGACATCTGGACTCCCCGAGAGAAAGGACAGAGAAATATCAATCATTTCGATATTTCTCAGTTGGGTGCAATAATAGGAGTGCGTACCTCCTCCAGCCTCTGTGTCGTTGAGGATGATAAATGGCTAAATTGAGTGTAAGATATTGGAAGATCGGTTTGACGGTGCGGTCTCCATACAGGAAGGCAGAGCAATTTCACACACAAGGACGTATTACAACCGCGATAGTTTCAACTGTCGAAATGAGAACGTATTTCCATTTTTTTTTTTTTCTGTAGAATCAGTTTGCTTGAAAATAAGTTTTTCTTTTATTTAAAATATTTGCTTGTATATACTGTTGGGCTAGCAGTTCACCGATAGGGAAAACTAATTCTCATCTCGACATTTATCAACACATACAACTCCATCTCAATCAATCAACCACAGTTTAGTTTGCATGCAGTTAGTTCAAAAGGGATAGATGCCAGCGAGATTGTTGGACATTTATAGTCATGCATTTGCTTTTTAAAAAATTAACTCCATCAGAATAACGTTTTTTTACTACACTATTTAGTTTTTTTGAAAATATGAAAGAAAATTAACTGAAACATTTTATAGACTTCTGCTAACAATCTGAAATATATAAGCTTGCCTTACCATTTTGTAATGTTTATTTCTAAAAATAA
>JAGDQP010005024.1:34804-81095 GCA_022664845.1 Lepisma saccharinum | reverse complement strand
AGATGGATATATAAAAATAGATATGTTAAATTATCAATAAATGGATCAGTAGGTTACAAAATAAAATTAAATCGTGGCCTGACCCAAGGATGTTGTACTTCGTCGATCATGTTCTCTATTGCAATGATACCTTTGGTCCAGGCAATTTATCAATCTATAGAGGGAATAAAGGTATTAAATAATCCGCTTCGGATATTGAGTTATGCGGACGATAATACGTATTTTGTAACGACAAACAGGGATTTCCAGTGTATTTTCAATTATTTGAAGGTATTTAGCAACCTGTCAGGTATAACGATTAACCCAAACAAAACGCAAGCTATTAATTGTAAATCTCAGATTTCTGAATCATTATTGAAAAATGTAAAAATAACTGAGAACATGAAGATACTGGGCGTGATTTGGACGAAGGTGCTCAAACAAACCATTGTCAAAAATCAAAATGTAATTTTAGGACTATGATTTATGATTTCAAAACATATAAAGAATGTTTTTCATCTTTAATAGACAGAGCACGCTTTTTAAATATCTTTGTGTTTAGTAAAGCATATTATATCTTACAGCTTTTTCCGTTTCAACAGATATTTTGGGCAAAAGTCGCAAAATATTCTGGAATGTTTTTATGGCATAAACAAATGCTACGTTGTAATCGAGAAATATTATTCCTTCCTTGTCATCAGGGAGGTGTGGGTCTGAAAAATATTAGAAATCAGGCGACAGCACTATTGCTAAGCCGATTTTTAGATATAATATGTGAATATCGAGATAACCTCTCGTCTGATATTATGAAGATTGTACTAAATAGGATTACTTTGGAGGCTCCGGTTAATATTAGATCAATTTGGGAACCGATGTTTCCCTTTAATCAGATCATTATAGAAATCATGTATGCGCTTATCAACCATATACAAATAGATACATGGAGCGTGAAGCATATTTATCTGTACCTTCAAAATAGAAATAATAATTACAATAATCCGTTAAATATTGATCCTAAGGAAGATTGGGACCACATATGTGGAAATCTCAATAACCTCAAATTTAATCCTATTCTTCATCATAGGTTATTTTTGCAAGTGTACAATTTAGACCCTTATGGGGTAAACTTGTATAAAAAAGGTATTAGTCAATCTGATCAATGTGAAAAATGTAGTTGTATAGATACTTTATATCATTCTCTCTTTGAATGCCATAAACAACGTCACATATGGGAGAAATTTTCTCAAATAATAAAACGAATAACCCGATATCAAATGACACAAATTGATGTACGCAGCGTTTTTCAACGCCCTATATTCCGATATTTCCCGCCGGCTAGACGGAAATTCTTAACATGGATATCAGCTCAAACTTTAGATTTTGTCAAAAGCAATACAGCAAGTAGTGACGTGCAGTGGTATATTGATTATTTGACACTAACTTTTCATCAAATTCCGATAAGGAGAAGAAACAAGAACTATGCTAATTATGATAAGGCAGTGTATTAATAATGTTTTTCTATGTATCAGTTTCTTCCTTAGGAGCGATTTGTAAAGTTTATGTAGTATTTTGTTACCATAGAATAAATAAATAAATAAATATAAAAAAAAAAAAAAAAAAAAAAAAAAGTGGTAGAGCTTTGGTGTAGTATTCGAGAAGTCGTGGGTTCGATCCCAGCGACCGATCATCAGGTTTTTGCAGGGTTTTTCCTTAGTCACACCAGGCAAATACCGGGATGGCATCTTCAACATAGACATATTCCCGAATCCTTTCACCTCACCTATCCCGGACTGAGCCTAAGATACCTAAAAGCCATAAATAACATTTTAAAATTATCACCGTAGATCCTACTTGAAAAATTGAAGTAAATTAACCACTTTTTAAAGTTATTGAAATAGTTTACAATCTGATCAGTTGAACGTTTGTTCTACATAGGATCAGTGTCGATTTGAAGCGGGGAATGGTTGAGATTTCCTCATCTCTGCGAAAATCTTCCCTTACTGTTTTCCGAAATATCCCCAATGTGGACGGATATAAAATACGGTTTTCTACGCTCTGGAAATTGTACAAATTGGACACTGCATACCATATATCTACCACTATATTGATAGGTAAGAAGGAACGAAAAAAATATATATCGTCAGTTCAATAAATAATTAAATAAATAAACTAAAAAAAACAAAACAAGGTGGACTCATGGACAACCAGCTGAAGTGCGTATAGTACAAACTACCATGAATTCTTTAAAAGAAAAAAGGTAAGCAAATGAAAAGGTCCTGTCAGTTTCAGAGTATCAGATTAAAAACGCTAAAAAAAAATCGAGGCCAGTGAACCCAAATTTGAAATCAGTTTCCCTCACCCTATACTTTGGTTAGAGCGCTAGGCTTTCGGGCAGACAGGCGGACAAATTTATATCAAAGAAGAACCAAGAAGATCTAAAAGGTCTGTCATAAAAAAAACAATTACAGTGTTATTTCTATCCATGCCAGTTTTATTTACACAGAAAAAAAGTCATTTTCAGAAAGTGGAATGTTAAAATATACTGCCAAGTTCTTCTTTTATAGAAACCAAATTGAGTAAAGCACCAATCAGGAATAAAAGACAATCATAAGAAGCATCAGAATATTTCATGGTAATTAGAAAAGGAACTTAGACAAGGAAAATTGTATGACTTCAAAGAGTCCATAACTATAATTCTACAAAGAATCATTTTTTTTTTGTAAATCCTGTGTATTTCTGGTTTCAGAATATTTTATTTATTTTTTCTCTGGGTATTCTTCTTCCCTCTGAAGTTTCTTGTTGATAGTAATTATCCCTTTGTACCCCTTCCCCTTCACTTCTACAGTTAATTAATTTAAAGAAAAAATATATTTTTGCTTTTATTTACAAAGGGAACAAAGGAAAGAAATGTCCTAGATTCTTTGAAAATGATCCAATTTTCTGTGTATTTGATTTGATTTTTTGCTCTAAATTGTTTCTTGCCAACAGTTACAGAAAAGGGCATACAAAGATGAACTAAAAGAGAATTGAATTTCCATTGCACTGAAGATAAAAGAAGTTCTTTCTTTTCGTTTTTCTAAATACGTAAAGCAAATGATGCAGCTCTAATTAACTGAAATAGACTTTCAGTCGACAATAAATGGCCCAAGGATGTAAGAGAGAGGTTCCTTTTTAAACAATTGTGATATTTTATTTACAATGCCTTCTTAAATGTCAAGGACAGGTTTACTTTAAACAGATGCTCTCGGCTATGTAGAGACAGGTGTTTGTTTTCCTTACAACTATGTAAATACGAGAAACATAAGGTCTTTTCATTGTTTGCAGTTTTAGAGATGTGATGTGTCATCACCAAATAGCTGTATGTCCATCAAATTTTGTATTACACAAATCATTTGTATATATTAAAAATAATACTGGTCCTAAGACTGCTCCTTGTGGTATTCCATGTTTGTCAAGTGAAATGCCTTATAACATTATCTATAGGTACAAACTCTTTTCTTTCTGTTAAGTAACTTTTGAACTATCCCTCAACTTTCATTTCTCGTTAAGGATTATGTTTGTGATACAGTGTCAAAAGTGTTGTTTTTTTTTCTACATCTAGGAACAGAAATTATCTTACAATTGCTATCAATTGCTTTACATAAAATTTCTCCTTGTTTGTATATTGCATCCATTATGCTGCTTTGAGCTCTAAACTCAAATTGTTTTTGTGGGAAGAAATCAGTTTATTCCAAAATATCTTTTCTTTATACATTTTTTTCTAGTGGTTCCGAACAATTTTTCCATCCATGTAGTTTTAGTTAACAACAAAATTGTTCTATTATTATTTTACATGTCTATTAATTAAAATATATGCTTAACAAGCATTGCTTTCTCATTTTTAATATCTCTATGGATATTTCGTCAACGTCCGATGTAAGTAGTTTTACTTCAACTGGTGAATACAATCACTTACTCCCTGTTCGGTGATTAGTATAAAGAATAACGACATGCTTTTGTTCTACATAACAAAATTGTTGATTTAATGTACTCACTGCCAATGATGTTTGTGTTCAAGCCTTCGTTAAACTTTCAGATACGTGAATTTGGCTAATTTCGATAACTTTTATTTTTATATAATATTTCCAATTACTTTCGATAATTTGACTTATCTTTACATTATAAGACCCTTTTATTCTGTAATACTAATTTTTGCTTCCCTTCCTAATCAGAGGCGGATCCAGGATTTTCGGGACAGGGGAGCATAGGTCTGAGGAACAGACCTAAGACCTTTTCGATATTTACACACTAGATGTGGGTTTTTTTAAAAGTATTTTATTAAATATTTCCTCCTCGCATTACTAAGTTTTATCATCGAATATGAAACTAGTATCTCCATTTAAAAAAAAAATATAATGTTATAAAACAATAAAACATTTTCTCTTGAGGAGTGGGCGCGCGTCTCCTACGTCCCCTCTCTGGATGCGCCACTGCTTCTAATTGTGAGATTCTGTTTCAGTATTTTGTAGTGTTATTTTAAATCGTTATTATTTTGTTTTGATATGCTAATGCTTGAATAATTTGGAAATAACCAAAAGTTGACATTTGTAATGATTCTTTTTAATAATAGTAATAATTTTTATTCAACATTACACATATCGGAGCACAATCGCACCGGCAGCAACACCTCAAATTAAACAAGATTGCAAAAGAAAAGAAAAGAAAAAGGTGTTTCAAGGGGAACAACAAAAGGCCGGAAATACGGAGATAGGACAAAACTTAGAACATAGAAGTTGTATGATAAAATAACTAGCCGAAATTGGCAGTACTGCATTGTCGGATGTGGGGAAAAAGCACCAAATCCCCCCTCTCCAAAACTCACGTTTGCTAACAAATAACTTTTCAAAATATAAAATTTACAGTCCGAAAAAATTATATTCACCGATTAAATTTTGAAAGCATTTCACACAAAATGTTGTCACTACACATCACGTAGACATGAAAATTTCACTTCGCAAAAGGCGGGAAACGATCAATATGGAGATGGACTTCTATATCCACAAAATGTTGTTTTTAACTTTTACCACGCCTATCTGCCGAAAATTCCATGTATTTTATCAAAAAGGGATCCCACAACATTATTAGCATAGTTTCATTGCATATAAGTTAGGATGCAGGTTTGTGATGAAAATGTGACTGCTGGCCCCACCCAAAACAACCCATAATTTCGGGGCTTTCCGGGACAGCAGAAATTTTATCATTATTGTTTTTGAATAGCAGAATTTTAGCAGATTTTTTAAAACTAGTTTTTTAAAAAAAAATGTGTCGATGTCGGTGGGGCCAGCTTCACGCAAGTTGTTTTTCCACCAGTTCAATTTTGGGGACTTCATCATCACGGATGAAATGAGAAGAAGTAAGATGGTCTGGAAGCAGTAGATCAAGACGAGAAAAAAATAGTTCTACCAAGAAGTCAAAAGATTTAGATGAAAGTGGAACAGAACTTAAATAAAACTAATACTGATAATACTTAGGATATATAGAACGTAATAATAGAGTATAACTTCTGTAAAATATCATGAGAAAGAAAACTAAATAGATAAAAAAATAGAAAATGGAGAAATAAAAAGGGATGACAGAAAAGATGCGCTTCTTGAATCAGCGAAAAGCGTCACTAGAAAAAGTCGCGGAGTAATACTTTGCTAGCCACAGAAAAGTCATAGATATGGAAACATGACAGATAGAAAAGTAAAAGCAGGCAACAAATGAAGGCGTCTTAGCAATACAGAAAAACCATACAAAGGAATGCGCAACGGCAAATACTATACATTTCATGAGTATTGGGCCTAACGTTCACATTAAAAGCGTTCAGGTTAAGCTTTGCATTTGTCCTTTGTCATATTAAAATAAAACATTCAGGGTATAATTACGTTGCATTAAATTCGCAACTGTTTGTGCGAACAGCCTTTTAAAAGGAGGTAACACACGCTCATCATTACCAATTGTTTGATGGAACAGAATAACACTACATCCTCATTAAATAAGTGTATTAGAATGCTCTTTAAGTCGACCCGATCAGGGTGTACACATTTGTGTCCGAAAACAACGTTTCTCCTTCCCATAACAGTGCCACCACTCTAATTTCAGGGAGCTTTGCGTTTTTAAATAGCGCTCACAGGTGCTCTATCTTATTCTTCTTTTTCTTCTTTTTTCTTTGGAGAGAGATGCTCACGTAATCCTGTACTACGTTTTCCGGCATTTTACCAACTGTCAGAGGGCTCATTCGGAAACTACGAACGAGTTTAACGCGTTAATCTCGTTCTCTCACGAAGCGTTCGGAAACCACTTTCGTGAAGTTCGTTCATTTAGTTAGCCGTTCGGAAAGTCGCTCTCAGTTAATTTCGTTCGCGCACGAAACGAACTAGCTCTGACTTCGTGAACTTCGTTAAAATTAACATGGCCACCATCCGCATGATAAATTTACCTCGTTTCGCATCATGTAATCTTAGTTTGCTTCATCTAGAGGTATAAAATTGTAGCCATGGCTGCTATTTCTGCAGTAGCGAATAATTTTGACACAACTAATTTACATAGCAGATTAATATAACGGTTTATCTTAAACAATCGATTTATCTTTACTTTCCCATATTTAACACTTTTTCGAGCTGTGGATTGCTGTTAGATATCACGATTGACACTAGATAGCACCACCAATAAAAGATGAAACTATTGAAGACTGCTTTTTCTAGAGGCTTTTTGAGTAAAAGAAAGAATAATGTATAGTACAAAATTATCGCGTTTATGAAAGAAACTCTCCAATTCTGTGTATTATGACAGACTATTTTAATGATTTCAGTTAAATAACAAGTTCTTGAAGGAAGGCATGCAGTTTTAGCTTTTATAAAGCCTAAATGCACCATGGTCTTTCCCGTTTAAATTGTAATCCGCAAACAGCATTAGATTTGTATAAGATGGAATTGAATTGAATTTTACTTGTGGACTATAGACATCTAAGGCTGAGGGCGGTATAAGATGGACTCTTATCAAGTATTTATTAAAATAGTTGTTTTGTCTGTCGGCCGATCGGTCTGCGACGATAGGCCATCGGCTCGAAGGTCCCGGGTTCGAGTCCCGGCAGGGGCATGAGTGTGAATTTTAACAGCTAAAGGCCAATCGTGACGGGCCGAAGTCCAAAATTACTAGACTGGCCCATATACAAATAGTTGCAGAAAGTGGCTTAATTTTGCTCAACTATTGGTTTCTCTTCTTGGCAATACAATTTGACTAAGACGTTAAATGTTAATTCCTTGCAATTTATTTTAAATATTTTCTGTAATTGAAACATTTTTCTTGTGCCGTAAATGTGACTTAGTTGGCAAAGTCATGGAAATTATGAAGGATATAGAAGTATGTAGGAACTTCAGCCAGATAATTCTTGTATCTAAGAAAATCGATTTATTCTACTGTTGACCAAATGCAACGAGTAGAATGCTACGTTCGTTATACAAATGTAACAAATGAAATTTGAAGTGAATAGAAGGTATTTCTTCAAAGAAAGGTCTTACATGTTCGTAAATAACGTTATTGTTGGAAGAGAATCTCTCCAAGAAACTAACTTGCTTCGTATTTTGAGCCTCATGTCCCTACTTATAACCACACCTTCTATTTTCGTTTATTTCTTTGTTATACATGCGAGTCGGTGTCTATCGTTACCCTGACAACGGAAACTGGAGCGTTCGGAAATTACGAAGAAAACGAATTTCACGAAAATAATTTTCAGCGTTAAGATCGTACATTCCGTGAACTTCGTTATGTATTTCCGAACACGCCCAGAGTTAAATGAGGGTTTTAGATACTGTACTAGTGGTTTCTCTTAACCCTTCTTTCAAAAAATTGTTAATGAGAGCTAGTAGAAGATACGTAGAGAATATTATACGTTGGTCCGTTATGAAAAAACTAACATTTTGCGAGCAGAAGTATTAAATGTATCGGGAAAGCCTTACTTATAAGCAAGGTGAGACTTAAGAGGAAAATTTTTAACACCGTAAAATGTGGTGATATAAAAAAAATCATTAAACGTAAACGGGTCACTCAGGCTCCTTTCGAAACGTTGACTCCATTACTATCACTTCGCCCGCACCCTCTTTCGTCAGGCCTGTTAACTTATATATCGTGTTTTGAGGGGGAAAAAATATTAAGCGATGTTTTCAGGAAGTTGCTAAGCAATGTTAATGACCGGGAGTGAGTAACTAGGTAGATAAATATAGTTCTGGGAACATCATAGAATCATTCCTGTCTTGTCAGAATTACTAAGGAGGCATGCTTCTGGGTAAGCTTCGCCTAAGACATACCACAATGAAAATAGTACTTCCTTTCACCTGGAAGTTCCATTCTGGTGAAATAAGGATAGTGGATCTGACAAGGAAACTGTTTCCGGTAGGGCACGAGAATCTGCATGGAAATTCCACAGTGTGTTGATGATGTGTTCAAATGAACAATCGTGTAGTACTACGTTTCGGAGATTCGCGGTACTCGAGTTACAGGACTTAAAAATATTCGAAATTTTGCTCTGAACGCCTGGAATGTATGCAACACTCCATACGTACTATGTACTAAAGTTATGCATTTCCTATTCACGTTTATATAAAAGGTTGCGCTGAAAATAATTTTAAAGTTAGATTAAAGGTTTTGATGAAGTTGGCGTCTTGATTGCTTGTTTTGATCCCTGCCAACTTCGAATATTATATAAATACAGGGTGACCCAAAGGAAAGTACCCATCTTGTTAATTCCGTAACAAACTGATTTCCAGGAGGAATCTCGACACACGCTCCTTTTAATTTAAGGAGGACTGTGTAATCGTATTCAATCATTGGATGCTGTCCCATTGTATTGTGGTCTAGTGGCAAAAAGTTATATTTTCTTAAATGACAACATGAGTCAAGTGACACATCATTTCAACTGTCTTTAGGTTCTATTTACAAAAGCATCGGATCATTTATTAGTTCCTTTGAAAACTTTGCGAGAAATTGCGTTTGCAACTCTCAAATATTATAAAGTAAAACTTAGTAGGTGAGATAAGATTTTTTTCTGGATATCATATCAGGCGAGTGAATGCAAAAATTATCGCTGTAACCCATTAAATAGAATTGAAGCTAATTCAATTTAATCTGTGATCCGGAGATATTTCTCCATTGTACGATGGGCAATGGAGGGCGCTCATAAAGTTTATCGTAGTAAATTGCATACCTTACTTACCAATTGTATGTAATTATGTCCTTTCTTAGATTTTGTAGTATTGAAAGGTGGCAATTGTGATGTATCGCTAAGAATTAATCAAGTTACAATAAGCATTGTAAAGGCTTGTTTGCTGACTACGTTTTGATTTAAAGAAATTAAATGTCTTGCATAGTACTGTAAATTTAGGAATATTCGAACTTCGAATACAACGTAATACCAGAGATCAATGCACATTATTCGAATTTCATTACTTTCAACCTTATATTTGATATATTCGAGCCTCGCAAATTTCGAAAAATGTTGGTAGCATTATTCTTGCAACTATAGAACACAGATTAAATTAAATTAGCTTCACTTCTCTTTTATGGTTACAGAGCTATTTTTTAGTCACTCGCGTGAGGGATGGCGTCCCTTGGTCATATCTCTTCTGCCAGTGAGGCAGGGAAGTCAGCGGTAAGAGCTTTAGCAATGGTACCAACGCAACATTCGTCTCGTGAAATTGATGGAAACTGTGGAAATTTTCAGGCACCATGTTTGATAGCGGGGTTCGAACCCACGAGCTTCCCTTTTCCAATGTTCAATGACGTTCAGAAATCCCGGCATTAACGAATTCAACACAGGAGTTGGGTGTTGTTGGATCACAACACATGAGACAGCACGTTTAAATTTATCACAGTGATATTTCCAGGAGTTCTTTTATACTAACGACGACAGTTGGAGCGCTCATAACGTTAAATAGTGTAAAATATTAGATCACCTACCAAGTTTCACATTATAATATTTGAGAGTTGCAAACGTAATTTCTCGCAGTTTTCAAAGAAACTAGTAAAATGATCACACGCTTTTGTAAGTAGAACCTAAAGACAATTGACATGATGTGTCACTTGACCCATGTTGTCATTTAAGAAAATATCACCTTTTGCCACTAGACCACGATAAAATGGGATAGCATGCAATGATTGGCCACGATGTCACATTACCCTTAAATTAAAAGTTTGTGTGCTGAGATTTCCCCTGGAAATCAATTTGTTACGAATTTAACAAGATGGGAACTTTCCTTTGGGTCACCCTGTATTTATATAATATTCGCAGTTGGCAGGGATCAAAGCAGTGAATCAACACGCCCTTCATAATCATTTAATTTAACATTTAAATTATCTTCCGCACAACCTTTTATATATTGTAAAAGTGAATGGGACATGCATAACTTCAGCACATATATAGATATATGAACTGTTGCCTACCCTTCAGGCATTCAGAGCAAAATTTCTAAAATGTTGAAGTCCTGTAACTCGTGTACCGCAAATCTCCGAAACGTAGTACTACAGTAGTGTTCATTTGAACATATCATCAACACACTCTGGAAGTTTCATGCAGATTCTCGTGTTCCACCGGAGACAGTTTCCTTGTGAGTAGAAAGATATAATTTCCGGAAAATACACAGAATGTGTCAAATAATAATAATAATAATAATAATGAGAGGACATTTTCCTGGAGGAAGGTCCTGAGTTTGTTACGTTATGCTGTAGTTCTCAGCGCTGTTATGTTGTGTCTTTTCCACATTGAAAAAAAAGGCTTACGTAAAGAAGCTACATATATAACCAGATGAAACACCACACTTCTACATTTATTTCATAACAAAAAGCATTAGAAATGTATTTGGGAAGTAAATATTTTCCCCCATACATTTCAGTTCTAAATAGACACCTTTTTTTTTTTACAATGGAGGGTCACGATATGTGGTCGCTGAAATCAGAATCAAGGTTCACCCAACATGGTGAGGAGAATATGGAGAATACAAAAATTTAAATTACAATGGAAAAGACGGGCGGGACTAAACGAGAGCGAGAGTACTCCTAGAAAACCCACGTACACGGTGTTTGTCCACCACAAAGCGCACATTGCATGAGCAAGGATCGAACCGACGATCCCTAGCACCAAAGGTGAGCGCTCTACCATTGAGCCACCGCGACCCGCAGGTATTATAAGAGAAGATGTGCTACTACATATTACAAAAACAGGAGCATCTTCCACTATTACACCATCTTTAAGATGATCACCCCTCAAGCCAATGACCATAGTAAAATAGATCGTCTTTTGGGCTGCTATTGTTGAAAGTAATGTGAAAATGGAAGAAAGTGTTTCCGTTATACGATATGTACTAGAACAGCTTAGACATTTTCGTCCTGGTTTATTGGATTACGTCAAGAAACTTGCTAACGACTGCTCGTTGAAATCAAAGATGACGTCATCGTTAACAGCAACAGAAAGTGTACGTCTTATTAACTACTTTATTGTTCTCTCCCTACCTCGCCCCTTCTTTTCACTCTTATACGCATATTTATGCGGATATCAGCGTACGCTACTGTTGAAACTGATCATGATACATCTTTCTCTCTTAATGAAAGGTTCCAACTGGATGAATAGGAACAGAGAAGTTGATATTCTGAATACAAATGAATTTGGTCACAGGTGTGGCTTTTCCTACAACAGCTCCGTGTTTCTCAATACTTACGTTCCTATGAGATTCCTACTCACAGAAGCGGGAAGCACAGAAATATATCAGAGTCACGAAAGAGTTTTGTTTTTCTCGCTTACTGATCTTCCAGGTGGAAAGTAACGAAAGGTAATATTGAAGAGAACTCTTTGTGTATATGTGAATGAAAAATATGCTGCAAAATACAAACATATATGCTTGTGCATAGGTGTAAGAGAGAAACACAAGAAGAAAGAGGTAGCACAGAACAAGTATCTCAGTTTTATGATTAAATATGGTTACGTGTTATCCGTGTTTAAAGCTGAGAAATAATGGTATAGTGTTATGTTATAAACATAACACAACAGCATAGAATAATTAAGAAATAACATCTTGTGCCGCACGATATAAACATAACTACAAAAAGAAATGTCATTCAGTACTATTATTTGCACACAAATAATTCTAAAGGATGTAGACGTTTTGATACTTAACGCGCTTCACCAAACCATTTGTTTGTTTACACAATTTACGTGTTAAAGTTTCATGTTCGTTCACTTGTTCTGTTCATACGCACAATAAACATAGGGTATTTCATATGTAAACAAAAGAATTCATCAGCTTCCACGCTTGACGAATGAAACATCTCATGATCTTTATACATACTTGTGTTTGGATACATAAAAGCACGTCCAGTTTATATCAACTAGTTCTTTGACAAGCAAGCATAATGGTGAGTACACACTAGGCAACTTTGTTCTGCGTACACATGTTGACGACGACTGTCTCATTACCGCGACGATCTTTAATCGTTACCCCTCTATCATTGTCAACCTTGTAATGCCTTTAAACACGTTTGAAATTGAATGAAGGATTGACAAAATATTACATTTTGTTGAGTTTTAATAATATTCTATATGTAAAAGTACGTAGCACGAAGTGAACACCTTCCATGACTACGCACACAATTCTGTGTTGATAAACATCGAGATGGACAAATGTTGTTAAACACAAGTTTATAACAAGGAACATTTTACATATTGATAAAGCATGTGTGCATATATTGTTTCCTAGCAGATTGAATCAATAGCATATAAGGAACGGTGTGTTGTGTTTAGGGATCACAAATACAATAAAAATCTAGTTTTTAGAAGAGAGTACCCGCAACGCTCACAAATACATTTAAATTGTAATTAAAATTTATTTATGGCCTTTAGGCATCTCAGGCTCAGACCGGGAAAATGTAGGGGAAAGGATGTTGGAAAGTAGTCGCCCAGCGCCTAGTTTGTAGGTACCATCCCGAAAATTTTCTGGTGTGACTGAGGCTGAATTATTATTTTAAAAATATCTATTTTTAAAATGTTTTTCACAAAAAAGTTTGAAAAGGATAACGAAAATATCACAAAGTTCTTTTTCAATGAGTTTCCATAAAATAAAATGTTACGAAAATAACAGAAATATTTTTTAAATGTACTTGAAGTGTTTCATACTATATGCGTACATATTTAAGTGCTCGCTGAGTATAGAAATATATTTATCTACAAAGAACGTAATTGGCAATCCTGTGAACAATGAACATGATAATAAGTTTGCAAATTAATTGAGACAACGCTTCAGTATCGTTATGTACGTCTCGATCGCATATACTCATCAATTCTGCTTTTTATAGATTTTTTTGTTGTTAAAGCCTATTGTAGAACTATCATACAAAGACCACAGGAAAAGAAGGTTCTTTGTCCATTTTTTTTGCATAATTTAGATAAGAGTTCCTTGTTTGTTCTTTGAATGTCCTTTTAAACAAATTATGATGCAACAACACAATGTGCATAGTCCGTCTATAACAACCAAATCTTTATTTGATTTTCAGATTTACTAAAGAGGGCTCCTCGCTCCAACTCCCATTTTTAATATTTGTCAAAATATTTCAGAAACTAAGAGTACTGTCAAACAATGTAAGTTCATAGCGCACTAGAACTTATAAATTACTATGAAATAAAATGAACAGCGATCTCGAGATCTTGTCCATTAATGAGTAATACGTTTTCAAAGATTATGAAGTCATTATTTAATTGAAGTGTCAGTACTCATCAATGGACAAGATCTCGAGATCGCTGTCTATCGTATTTCATTGTAATTTGTAAGTTCTAGTGCGCTATGAACTTTCATTTTTGATAGTACTCTTAGTTTTTGAAATATTTTGAAAAATGTTAAAAATGGGGGGTGGGGGTGGAGCGAGGAGCCTTCTTAATGTTAATTATGAACTTTTAAAACATTGTCCTGTAAAACCAATATACTGGACAAAGCACGTTCTTTTCCTGTTGTTTTCATATGTGGTAATTTATGCAGAAAGTATTACCACATATATAATCTCTTTGTCTCGATTTTCTGTTCTCAAACTCCAGAATAGCGAAGAAACGATTGAAGATTGTCGCGGTCTTGATGCAGTCGTCAACAAATGCACGTACAAAAATATGGTCTATTGTGGATTCACCATAAGCATAACTACATCACGTGTATAATTCTTCTCCGAGTTTTGCCCCTTCCTGCAGTGTACAAACAAATTTGTAGTGTAGATGAAAGACTCAGAGCCTAACTGAGGTTTACGCAGCATTTTTCATATACAGCAAATGGGATAGACAGTCCATGAAACTGAATTTGTGAAGTGTTTTGCTAAACTTTTCAATTTACTACATTATTGCATGATAATCGACTTAGTCTTTATTTCTCTTAAACCAAAATCTGGAAATATACGTGTATATACTTTTATCTGTCTTGATTTGTGTCAGATTTGATAATAATATAATAAAGTATTAAAGGTAGCTTTAATCTCCTTTAATCTATTTTTAGTTTCTCTTGCAAGAAGGACAAAACACAGCAACAAATAAGTGGAAAGTTCCGTTCTATCAGACTTAAAAAATGTAAGTAAAGTAACGAGAATCGATTCATCGTTTGTAGCAAGAAAGATATTGAGGCTAAAATATATTGTCCATGATTGTTTTTAGTCTTGGCGGAACATCGAAGGAAGAGATGTAATTTGAGAGAAGAGGAAGTCTCCGCCCATCAGTAGGGAAATGGGACTTACTTTAATTTGCAAATAAGTAATTTTTGTTGTAGATGTTGTCAATCGACAATCCATTATATTTTGTTAAGTCACAGAATGTTATGCTATTAGAGAAAGTCGTTTAAGTCTTAATTTTCGAGGTTTTGATAGACGGTTTCGATGTCCAGTTGTAAATTTTAAATATTTGCTGTTTATATTGTTGATAATATGTTTTTGTTACTTTCGAATCACTTATTGAGTCATTTACTACAAAACATTTGTAGTAAATTCTAGCCAAACATTTCTACGCTTGGCTGCTAAAGGGAGACAATCTAATTCCAAAAAGAACCACTCAACACAGTTCAAACTGACACATTTATTTTCCTTTCTGATTTGAATAATAACGTATTACGATTGATACTGAACGATAGAGCGGTTTTTGAGCTACAGTTATCTAATCAATACATTAGTAACTAAGAGAACCCAACGAACAAACCTGGTATACACTGGGGTCCAAAGTCCTAGAGGACATTGTAGGATTTCACTATGGAAGAGCTGACAGAATCCCTGATCATTCTTCAAGTTCTAGAAGGGGTAGTTTCACTGATGGTCAGGTCTCCAACTCGGTGACACTGAAATGTTCATCGAAAACACGGTCAATCACTGTCACTGGGTTCGAGGCGAGATTCGAAGTTACAGTCTCTTCACAGTCTTTGAATGTCCGTTGTTTTGACATTGTCTTTACCGTGTAATGCGGCCGACGTATAGACCGTCGGATATTCACGTTTGGGGTTCCAATCCCGTACTGGGATTTCGTCACGGATGTTATTGTCTTTACAGATGTTAACGTCGCACTTATTGTTCTTTGAACACTGCAAACTTAGTGGAATGTCTTTGATATGGTTTAGGAGAACTGCCGAAACTTTAAACTTTCATGCTAATTGAATTTCTAACTCAGAATACTGACGAAATTTTATTAAGACTTTGGCCGAAACAAACTTAACGCGATCGAACTCACTTTACCGAATTACTGCGCACTACTGATTGATAGCAATTCATCATAATTTCTTTTAAGTATCCTCTTTTATTTAATTTCTGTATCCGGACAAAGTTGTTAGTTTTCTGGCTAAGAAAGGCAGTTGTTTTACGTTCTCCATGGTCACGGTAACGCATGAAGTTCACGTGCATTCTGGAACTCATTGTAACTAACATACAAAATGTTTGTATTGGTTTCATATCAAATTTATGAAAAATATAAAGCGATCTCTTGCAAACATTCCTTTAAGACAATGTCACTGGGAATACTGCTTGAAAATATAGTCTAAAGATCCTGTTTTATTAAGAATTTTCTCACGTAGTTGCTGATAGGTTTCATGTTTGCTGGTTCTCCTGGGTTTCTTCTTTCTCATTACATCCTAACAAATGTGGAATTTCTTCTGTTACACTAGCTTTGATTTAAGGTGGTGAGAAGGTATCATTCTGTAACTTCTCTTGGTAATTATGGCTTTCGGGGAAATCACGTGTTTGCTATGTATGTTACTAACTGGGTCTTCTTCTTCTTCTTTTTCTTCTAATAGCTCATTCTTGCTTTTATATAGTTCATGCTAAAATATGATTAAAACACATGCTCGTATCTTTATACTAAATGTGATTGATTGGGTTCTGGACTTTGAAATATGCATACCGAATTTTCTGTTACTGTTCCTGTGGTCCTGTTATATTAAAATTCGCTGGACAATATTTTGAGTAATTTGAGAAATAATTAAGATGTTACTTGCTTTATTTATTGTGTGTTATAAGAACTACCTATAACGCTTTCTACTGTACAATATTCCATAGGTGTTGCGAGTAGATGTGGAATTCTTTTGGTTGTCAATCTATATTTAAAGAAAGAGGTAGTTTCCACAGCGAGTATTAAAATATCTCGTCTAACTATAATGAAAGTCTTAATATGCTATATGCATGGCTGCTCCGAGATCTTTATTTTCACGAGAAAGTATACAATTTCGATATGGGAAGCCTATTGCCTGACAGTTACTTGTTTGTTGG
The DNA here is from genome assembly GCA_022664845.1 of Lepisma saccharinum. NCBI lineage: Eukaryota > Metazoa > Arthropoda > Insecta > Zygentoma > Lepismatidae > Lepisma > Lepisma saccharinum. Next base: position 64,337 of record JAGDQP010005024.1, on the reverse strand, counting down.
TCGAACATAGGAAAACTGATATTGTAATTATCTAGATCACACTCAATTAAAAAATAAATACATATGAACGATAATTGACATTCATTTAAATTAAGGTTCTAGTTTGTTTTATTAAAATGACGATTCTTGTTTTATTAAAACACTCTATAGTTGTTTTCATCCACCTAATAAGAAATGGAATGCTTAAAACTACCGTTAAGTTTAATTCTCGTTTTGTTACATTCATTGTTTCTATTGCACGGGTAGTAGTACTTCTTATTGCGCGGAAGTTATTTCGTCATTTCGACTTATTTCTCTTTTCATTTCATTTGTTGGAAGTTTTCAAGTCCCAAATCCAAAAACAAATCATGTCTGTAACAGCAAAGAACATCACATGACAACGGTATTCTCTAAGACTTAATAGGTACTACCGTATATCAGTTTAAGAGGCACAACACAATTTGAACCACATCGAGTATCAACAATTTAATTTTGCCATGATAATTTTATAGCTTCACTTCAACACTTACAGCCAGTGTGGAAATTCAAACACTGTGAAGTGGGGAGTTTGTGTTTCTTTACTAGTTAAGCCATTTCGTAATACCTTTGTTCCGCAACTGTCTTACACCCTGTGCTATTTTATTTTCATACATTTAGTGTATGTTTTTATCCTTTTCACTGCATGAATTTCATCAGGGGCTACTTGGAATTCTATCCCTACATTTCTTGATCTATTGTCATATTAATTTTAATTTAAATAATCACAAATACGTCAACATATACCCACAAAACAAATTTTACAAAAATATCAAAACTAAAAACACGTAGCACAAACGTTATTGTTTCATCACGTAACTTTATTTATTTATTGAACGCACTCTTTTTTCTGAATATTGATAGTTATGAATATAACTTCTAGAGTATATATACAAAGTACGAATACACCAATTATAATATATACTTTCTTCTAAAGTAATAATGTGTGGGTCCCCATGTTAGGTCTTGTATTCACACTTCCTATTTTCAATTTTTAAAAGTGCTGAACAATCAATAATAATACTAAAAGTTCGAAAAGCTAATATTTACTAACATCTATGAAATTAATTGACCCAGATAGGGATTAGTTCATTTGATAAATGTTCTTAATTATTATTTAGGCTGCTTTCCAAAATTATTGTTCTCATTTTTCTGTTAGTTTTAAATATACCTATGTATATTTAAATAGAGACATTATTACTATTTCCTCTCAAAACAGATTTGAAGTTGGGTTCCTTTCTTTTTAGCTTGTTAAGATTTCTGATGTTACTTCGTCCGTAAGTAATATTTTTGCAGGTCCCGAAACCCACAAAAATCATGTAAAATAAAGAAGTTCAAAATCCGTGAAGGCAATTGATAAATAGGGATTATGTAATTAAGATCTGTTCTTGAAACCTTTCTAGAAAAACGCAAAAGATCCAAATAATAAAACAAGAGCAGAAAACATGTTAGACATCTTTAGAAGTTTCAGTTGCAATGTAAGCGTCAGTTTCTCCAGAGCCGCTGAGTTCTTTCAACAAGATCTGGGTGATATAAACGAAGATCAAGAAGAAATACCTCAGCAAAATATAAAGAATATACCAATCAAGAAATGTAATGACTGTTTTATATTTTTTAAAACAATATTAAAGAAGAAAGAGAAGAAGAACTTATAGTGTATGTTAGGAGACTAGATCCTGCTTATTAGACGTACTTCTTTAACACACATGTGAAGATTTGTGGACAAGACTATTCTACTGATTTTATTCTTTAATACAGTAGAACATTCCGTAGGATTCCTTGGCATTATTAACTTTGTTCATTCACCACATACAGAAATGAAACGTGAAACGAAATAATGTCAATTCTATGCATTTCCTTTCTATATTTTGAGAAAGAAATATTCAATGACCGTAAAAATGTTGTGTATAGATAACATCTAACGTAAGACCATTAATGGTAATGAATTACCCGTTGGACAATATTTGAAAACGTAGTACATTCTAAAGCTAGTCATCTGAAAGTCGTAAGATCAAATCCCTGTTTGTCTTGTACCGAGGAATTCACAGTACCTCTGATAGATGAAATTTCTTCAGGACCTCACCAACATTTTGATTGTAGATCTTGTAATCCAGGAAGTATAAAACTGACTTCTGTAGATCAGTTTTGAAATAGTCAAGCAAAAACAACACACGCTGCACACCATACAGCATTTTTATAGTGTAAGTTAACCATGATTAATTTCATATAAGTGTCTTCTTCGACATTAAATCTTTCACGTAAATTATCTTTAAGTGTTTGTTAAAATATTTTCTTTCTATAATTACCAACGTAATGAATAATGAATCTAACACGCCGGACAGTGAAACATCTTAGGGTCCTCACTATTCAAAGATGTTGGACATGTTTCTACCCGATGATACTGATATATCACTGCTATATAAAATTTTATACTGCATTCTGAGTTCGGATTCCATTTCAGTAATTCGGACATTATGATTATTTTATTTTACTTTTGGGAAGTAAAGTTCATCGTTTATTTGACATTCATCAAGCTATTAACATGTCCTCCCCCCACACACACCTAGAAACCACAAAGAGACTGAGGTGCCTGAAAATTTTCCCCTTTGCACCCTTCAATTACCACACTGCTTACAGCGTACCAAAACCTTTCCGTCCATATGATATAACCGTAGATGTAACTATGTTAAGACTTTGTATTCATAACTTAAGCTAATAAAAGTCCCCTCACATGGTTCATATACTAGTACTCATAATAGTTTCATTCTTCTATCAACAACTTCTGCAGACAAACACTTTCTAGTGTTGAGTAGTGTTCAGTTTGAAGATGACAGAACGCTGAAACGGTTAGGCTTACCATGCATTGCCTGTAATAAAGATAGCGTATAAGCTTTGTCAATGGAGTTTTATTAACTTACGATGTAATTTTGGGTATGTGGAATCATCTGAAAAACCAATAGAACATGAATTCTCCACGTTACAATGTCTTTGTGCTTATGCTCAAGTGTGTGTGTCTGTAACTTCTGTTAGTAGTGAGGGTAATCCTGCCGGAAATATTTCTAGCACATTTCTGGTAGAACATGTTAATGATTAGAACTACCACACTAAAGCATTACTTTATAATTATGTATGATGGAAATTTATGCTGGGTATCATATTTATGATACTTCGTTAATAGTGGATTATGACTTGATGAGTATTTCTGATACCTAATGAGCTGACGGATTACAGTGACCCGACCCGACCGAGGTAGTTGTGTTCTTAGGCGTTAGGTTCGCGGATTCGAATCCCCCCCCCCCCCCCCTTCCTGGGACACAGATGTTTCTGGATTTTAACAAACATTGCAATCAAATATTCAAGACGGAAAGAAGCCAAAAGTTTCGAAAATATCTCATAGATAATAAAATTTACCAAGGTTTATCAAGGGGGGCGGACATCAAAACTCGGACCCCTGAAAGGAGTATGTCTGTTAGCCCTAGACAGAAGTCGTTTTCGACAATTTCTTTCTAATAAAAGCAATGGAACATTTCACAACATATTGATACAAGTTCTGTTTTCTAACCAAAACAATCCTAAAATATTAAATTCCTAGGATTTCCTTTAAAACATCACCTTAAAGAACCTTATCAGAATCTGCTTTACCCTCTCATTTGACTACAGATTTATATAATCTTTATTTATCTGCTTCATGGCCATAAGAAAAATGTCTGTCTGGAATTGTAATTAATTAACTAATTAACAATTAATCTTATGATTAATTGAAACATAATCATTCGACAATATATATATCCCAACCCGTCTGGTCAGCGTGGGAGCAGTAGACCAACTCCTCCCTTCAGGGAGAGGCCTCATCCACTTGTGGATTGAATATGGCTGTGATTTATATATATATATATAATCTTTATTTCGTGCTTGATATGAACTAATGGAAATATTGTTACGTGTATCGTTTAATACAAAGGTGATTGCACAACATGGTGTGAATCGCTCTTCATCAGAATGACCGACTGTATTGATGCATATGCTCATACAAAAATCCTAGACTCCTCCCCCATCCGCAACCTATTGCTAGCTCCAGCACTTTACGTCAAAATAAGAGATCTTGGCAGAACAAGAGCTCGTGTGCATCAATCCGGACATTCGCAGCAGATTGACGCAAAATAAAAAAAAATAAAAAACTCCTTCCATGATCTTCGGTTGTTGAGATCCCAGAGCATATAAAAAAGAACCACACAAGGTCAAATATCAGTAGTCGCCATATAATAACAGCAGGACTCGACGGATCTCTCTTAAGGTAGGAAACTCTATTTCTTGACTTTGCTTAAAAACCCACAACCATGAAACATATCTTCGACATAGAAATATCTCCCCCATTTTGGGAACTTATAAATTATCCGAATCTTCAGAACGGCAATTGTTAGAACTTAGATTATTTCTGTAAAGTTTTAACTTAGTCTTTTCCGCGATGAACACCATTAGATTCATTATTCACGCTACATGAATAGCGCCAGAAATAGGTAAAATTTCACAGCATTAAAAAAATGTAAAAAATTCCTTTACTTAATACTACAATTTATGTCTTTAGAGGTTTTCCTGCTCGCAAGTACTATAAGCAACACACACATATTGCGATATGTTCACTACTGAAAATATATTGAATCGCTGTTACAATGTTTGTACATGACACATGCATTACACGTCTATGCGTATTGAATAATCATAAATCTCGCACTTAACTCCTCGATCAATTCCCCCATTGTCTATATAATGCCAGAAAACATAACATGTGTACCTCAGTGTAGAGAAACATAATGCGTGGAAACTACAGCACCTGTTACCATTCCCCTCATTCATATTCAAATGCCATTGTTCATCTCACGAAATCTAGGATACAATGTTGTTTTTTTTTTATTCTTTTGCTTTGTTTTGTCTGTTCTGTTATTACAAATTCCTGCTTTAGATTGTATTCATGTCGAGGGATTAATGAATTTGGGCCTCTAGTTCGTATCAAAATTACGGTAATGGTTACTTACTTTGTGTGTGTTTGTGTGTCTGATAACGCAGACGTTACGACATACTCTCTCTCTCTCTCCGCCCCCCTCTCTCTCTCTGAAGTAAGCATTATGCTGATCAAATCTCATGGCAACTGAATTAAGTGGAAGTTTACGTAAATGGGAAACGTAGTCTCAATTAAAAGTTTTACATTGAGATACGAAATGAATGATTTTTTTTAAAAAGAAAAAGGTCTCTTCCTGCTAAACCTCAGCTAATCTATTTTGGTCACAACTTTGCTCTAAAAGGTTATTCTTAAGTGATGATTCTCCATTGACGTAATAAATAGTTTGATTGTTATTGTAACCTTATTCACTATTTGAATGGCTCAGTACCAGATGTGACTAGCCCACACAGTCAATAAGGATGTGGTTCCTTTTTGTTTACATTAGTAATCATATAATTTTATAATGTGTGAGTTAGTCGCCTCTAGCACTGAACCCTGCATATCTGTGACTAACCTACACAGTTAATAAGGATGTGATTAGTATTTCGTGACAGTACTCACGACGTCCTTATTGACGTTGTGGGTTAGTCGCCTTTGGCACTGAGATCTTAATTTATTTTGTGAATTATTTCCATTATAGCGTATCATCGTTCCTTACTGACAGTAGCAACTAGCAAGTAATCTTCCCTAAATATAAATAAATTCTAAAATAACTCATAGGCCCTGTTAAGACTATGTTTTAGTTTATTTGGTAGTTCATTGTTTATATTGTAATTTACCACTACGCCTTTTGTCGAAAAGTTATATTAGTATCTTACTAAATTTTGTAATGTTTGAATTAGGGTGGGATACTTAAAATAATCTAAAATGTCAAACGTATACAACTCATATATTCAATATTTAGGTACCAATTAACAAATTTAGAACAAAGGAATCTAACGAAAATGTTTTAAAGGGTACATACACACAATTAGGGTAATTCTGATATAATTCAGAACGGCTTATAATTTATTAAAAGAAGAACATGTTAGTAGCGTGAACATGCAACACCAGGCACTTATTTGTGAACATTCGCAGGATTGAAAAATCAGAAGAATTGCTTTTAGTCAAAGAATTTCCACGTCATCAACAAGACTTAAGTTACAGCATGCATGGAAATGGTTATCAATTTAACTTCTCAAAGTTAGAACACTTTAAATAGGAGTAGCAGTGTAATTTCTTGTAAGGAGAAAAATACATTAGGGATATTGAATGATAGTGCTACCATTTAGTTTTGGAGTGCGCCGGTTTCAATGATCTTAAACGAGCACACACTCAAAGAGAGAGAGAGAGAGAGAGCTATAATCGGAGGGAGAGAAATAAAGTGGCTCTCTCCGATACATCTATCGCTTTCGTGGTTCTACATATTTAACTGCCATCATTAGTGTGAACTGTTAATTGCTCTCCGCCAACAAGTGTCAATCGCAATTATCATTTAAAAGTGTCTGAAAGTGTCCATTCATATGCTTTTTATTGGTTTTACCAAGAGATTAAGCAGAAATGGGCTGAGCGTTACAGTTTAATATGTTTTGAGACCACAGTGCTTTAGCTGAATAATACTTTTAACATGAAGGTAAATTCTCTTCTTCCCTCTCTTCCAGTTAACCTGGTTCTAGGCAAGAGCATTCAGAACTGAATATCAAAATTGTTTTTAACTGAACCCCTCAATATATTTTATACATTCCCTAATTAGGATATCCTATACAAACAGAATTGGTTCTGTAAATACGTAACCCACATATTACCTAATAACCGATAACAAAAATAGAGAAATTCTCAGCGTATGGGTAGTAGACAGTTCAGAATACAAGCAAGCAGAAAGAGATATCTCATTAGTACCTTGTTCAATACGAGGTTGACTCAATAGTTCAGTATTTCCAGGGATAATGCATTATCATTAGGATAGCTAACTCAGCCTTACGATCTTACGAACTATCACTGCTCGGCGAACAGCATTGTCACCTATGCGGTAATCTAGAGAGTGTCTATTATCGCTAGGGAGCACAACCAACCTTTAGCAGGCTAGGAAGCACTTCAGGCCTTCGTGACAAAAAAGGAAATAAAAATATATTTTGAAACAAAATTAGCTCTAACTCGGTCTTTCCTTAATATTGCTGACGTTCCTCAAGGCTTGGTTCTTGGACCTCTTCAACTTACACACAGCTGATATGCATCAGTACAGTGAACTTGCCACTTTGCGGATGATTTAGCTATAATTACATTCCATAGAAATATCCATTATGTAAATCTTTCAGCCCAGCAGTACCATGAGGTCATTAAATGTCATTAAAGAATGGATAGCAGAGTGGAGGGAGAAATCACTACAGACAAAACCAGGACTGTAAAGTTCACTCCAGCCACTACCATCACTTATAGTCACAATGTACCGAAAACAGTTTGAATATCATTCCAATGTCACATATCTCGGTGCCGAGCTAGATCACTAGTTGCGTGGCTAGAACAGCTACAGAACGTTTCATTTCACTCTACCAGTTTCTACGCAGTGACCTGCTTAGCATGGGTACTGCGTACTTATCAAATGATGGTCCATCGTCTTCTCACCTATACAGCGCCGGTTAGGTAAGACCCCGCACCGTCGTATTTAAAATTACTACCAAGAGTACAGCTTGTGCCATCAGAATGATTTCTTGCCATCTCAGAGATACCAGCATCACCCAGATCACGATGTGACGACGATATCCACACAAAATGCCGATCTTTCTGGTCACATATTACAGACTCACCTCAAAATCCTCTGCACTGTACGAGCCAACCACCAAGAAGAACCTACCGTTACCTAAACATCTAGCAAAATCCTTTCAAATGTTTTTCAGGTTCCTCTCTTTGTATTATATACAGACGCTTTCCAGGTTCTCATTAAAGCCTTAGTTCTCTTACAAGATAAGTTGAACGTAATATACAGCGTGGGAACGTAATACTCCGACAAAGGTTGAGGTATTATAGTACATCAGAAAGTAAGGGGGTCACCGGGTTGTAATTCTGTAATGTTTCGGTGCTACATGCCGTCGAAATCATTTAGAAAATAATTTTAAAACTTCATATTTCCAACACCAGTAACAGCAGAGCTGATGCAGCATATTACGGTCACAAAGATTTCAAAACTGTTCTACTCAGAAATGCATACTTCAAAATGGTTCAATGAGTTCGCAAGGGATTTTGTTATGAACAGCACCCCAGCACCCATCTTCAGCTCTTTATGCATACTCACATGTACTCATCTACAACTCCCTGTTTCTTTCGTTATTCTCCTAAGGGTTCGCACCTCTACCTGACCCTCACTACTTACTTGTCTTTGTTGTTTGTAATTCTATCTCCTTCTAACAGGAGTTCATTTACAAGACTTATGCTAATCGTCAAACCTCATAGCAACCCAACATTCTTTCGGAATAACTAGTGGTTATGTTTTAACAAAAATAAATATATAAGAAGCATGAAAATGGTAACAATTTTGAATGTTTGAATACATTTAATACGATTATTTAATCATTTGTAAGTGTATTGAAATTGGTAATTAGTACTTAAAACTGAAAAGCAATAACGCTTAATCGGCGAACAAGTAAAATATGAACAGGTTGTTATTGACAACTTGATAAAAGTCACTTTGAGAGTTCGCAATTAAATAACATAATGTGCTGAATAATTTGTATTAACAATAGTCAAAGTTTGAGTCGGAATATTTAATTCATAATCATGTTTGGTCTTCTAATACCCCAGGTCGTTAGCCACGACACATATTCGCTTCATGTTATGTTCAGTAGCAGCATAAATAGCCAAATATCAACAGATTAATAGATGCACTACAAAGAAACACCGATGTCTTACTGGAAGCGTGCGATAAGATAGGTCTACAGGTAAACATAGATAAAACAAAATACATGATAACAAGCCGAAACACAGGGAATGAAGGAAATAAAAACATAAGAATTAAGGATTATGTCATAGAGAAAGTAAAAAATTAAATACTTCGTAACAAGCAAAAATGAGGTCACGGAAGAAATAAAAAGTCGCTTAGTATCGTGCAACGCATGTTTCTGTTCAGTGCAAAAACTTCTAACATCGAGATTAATATCAAGGAAATTGAAGTTGAAAATATACAGAACGGTTATTCTGCCTGTAATACTTTACGGTTGCGAAAGTTGGAGTACGACCCTAGCAGATGAACATAAATTACGTGTATTTGAAAATAAGGGTTTGAGAAAGATATAAGGACCGAAACGGGAGGAGATGACTGGAGAATGTAGGAGACTTCATAATGAAGAACTCCACGGACTGTACGATTCAGCAGATGTTGTAAAAATAATGAAATCGCGACGTCTAAGGTGGGCAGGCCATGTAGCTCGGATGGGGGAAAAACGAAGATTTCTATATCGAAACGTATATTCTACTCTGGTTGGAAGGCCAGATGGAAGGAGACCGAGACGTCGTTGGGAGGACAATATTAGAAGAGATCTTCGAGAAGTAGGTGTTCGTGATGAAAACTGGCTTAATGTTGCCCAGGATAGAATCCAATGTCGAACTTTGTTACTGCGGCGATGAACTTGCGAGTTCCATAAGCCAGAGAGTTAGTTATATATAAAAGATAACCTCGATTTTTTTAATTCATCAATGTCCCTTGTATCCCTTGGGTTCTGGAGTCGGCAAATGTAGTAGCACAAGAGGTCTTAGAATGTCCAAGCACAGGACATTCTTATATTACTGTAATGCCTCGTGCTTATTTCAGCACTGCTCATCTCTAAAGCATCCAGTGAGAATCTTAGACATAAACACAATAGTCTATCAAATATCTTTGCTCCTTCGGATACTTCACTCTCAACGTTTTAAGAACTGTAAATAATAATCAGTACAAAACCCCGTTTTGGGTAAAAGGAACAGTGACGCAAGAATTCTACTCACAAAAGAAGTGATATTTATTTTGCGAGTGACTTTCTGTGTATCACTATGGTGAAAGTATTGCCTTTGTAATAAAATTAAGAGATAGTATCCTTCCGCCATGGTGACACAAAGAAAGTCACTCGCAAAATAGATATCACTTGTTTTGTGAGTAGAATTCTTGCGTCACTCTTCCTTTTACCCCAAACGGCGTTTTGTACTGATATTACTTATTTTGTAAGGCTGCCTATAAAAAAAAAAGACTGTAACACGAGCCATCTAAACCGATGCTCCTCCCTCCTACACACGCGCTATAACGTGTAGGAGACACGTGCACTGTAATATTCTTGACAGAAAGTACATTTTAAATTACTCACCATGGGAACGTGGAGGTTAGATAAAATTAGGCACAGTCATGTATCTTTAATTTTTTATCCTTTACGTCATGTCCAGATGAGTAGAGCAGCGGCGGAGAGTGTTCTTCGTACGGGCTCGTATTTAAAAAGTGGAATGTGTCACTATGGCGGAAGGATACAAGATCGATTTTGCTCCATATTTTGAAAACCGTAACTCCTATCAAAAATCTATGCTTGGATTATCATGGGGGCCCGCAGTGGACCCCTAACCCCCCCCCCCGGTACCACCCATTTGGGACTAAAACAAAAAGACACACAGAATGACGGACATACCTTTCTATCATTTGTGAAAATTTTGTGATTCGGTTAAAAATGTCGTAACTTTTGAACCGCTCCACCGATTTTAACGTATGATACACCGTTTGAAACGTATTGAAGCGTAGAATAAGATCCAGTAAGTTTCGGCCGCCTATATGGTCTGGGGTCAGTGCTATCCTAAAAAATGTGAAATATTCCCTAGGGGTCTCAAGAATATCCTACAGACCCATTTTTTCCCTGTATCCTAGTATTGGAAAGAGCTTTCAAATGTAAGTTCAAGCATCAAAATCGGACTTATACTTCGGTAGATCCGAAACTAACTGTATACTATCAGAGTGCCGCTAACAGTGTCCTTTGCCAGTGTCACTCGAAGAACTGCCGTTCTTCATGATCATTAAATTTTCTTGTGATTCCAAATTCGACAGTCATTTCATTGTAACTGTTTATCTAATCATATGAGAATAAATTCATGGATCTTTGCATTTCGCATTACTTAAGGATAAGATTCACGCTTAATGTAGAGGGACGAACGTACGAACTCAAGCAAAGTAGACGTTTTATTGACAGAACCAAAGCACCTCCGTATGATGTTATATTATAAACGGTTTTACAATTTAATTTAGCTAAATTAAAATCTGAAATCAGTTTGTTTCCAGCTACTTTCATGCAGGTCATAGCATCAATTCTTACAATAGAGAAAGCTAAGCAAATGAAAAGGACCTATCATGTTTAGAATCAAAGTCACATTTTCTCCATCTTTTCAGACCATGAGAATTCCGACGGTGTATCTGATCTTTGTCTGATTTCTAGTCACTGAGAGCTAGGGAGTAGTACATAGACGGACAGGCAAGGTAAACTGTCTAAACTCCCCGTATTCATACAGAGGGGCTTATAAGACAAGAACGTAATTAATAATTTAGAGCACACGATCTTTGTAAAGGAAAGGCAACAATTCAACTGTTTATTAAGAAATCAGTGTCCGAAATCACACTTGACGTCGGAAACCAACTCTAGACTGCAAGCTCTGCAAGATTAAGCTTCTTTTACCCTGTGGGTTTCTCTGCTTATATAATCCTCCTTTCTCTCTCTCTCTCTCTCTCTCTCTGTCCATGTATATATAATGTTCCAGGGTTTCTCCCTTCTTAAATTACTCATCCTAAACTATTATGCGAGTACTTTACTGAAATATAACAAAATCGCTGTTTAAAAAATGTGTGAGTGAACGATAATGAAACCATTGTTTAAAAAAATACCATTGAAGTTTTGCTAATACAATAGCCCTCAAATACTAACATTAAAAATATTTCTTTTGTACCTGTATGTAGTACAACAGACCACATACAAAACTAGTTCTAATGCATTCCTCTTTTATAGCGGAAATGGAGCAAGAGGGGTTAAGTTTGAGGTCACCTACATTTCCAGCGATTTACCACGCATTTTATGGTCGTCCACTCTCTCTAATTGCAATCATGTTCAATTCAGAGGCTCAGACAACAACGATTCAGACAGAATTACCAGAATTAACTTCCCTTAAAATACCTCATGAGATGTGGGACACTAAAACTGCCAACTCGAATGTCTCGTTCGCAGTCCAGCAGTCTAATTGGAATTCTCAATAGAGGCCAAAAGGGGTCACCACAAGTTGCATCCGGAAGCGACAGAAGAATGAAGAGAACTCAAAAGCGAATTGAGGCATGCGTATGTGTCTGTGCATATTAATGGGTGTGTACTGTATATGAAGAGAATATGTTAATAGCATTATCAACTATTAACGTTTCTCAAACGTTACAAATAGAGACATTTACCTAATAACGTATAGTTCATTCCTTCGCTCCAATAACAGCGGTTACTCGACATTACAAGAGGTCAAAGAGGTGTTGGAGTCGTATATAACTATCCAAACACGTTCAATAGCTGTACCTAAAGCAGTTGTGTTTATTGGGTGTGACTGAAATACATTGACTGAAGGTTTCACAGTATCATGAGTGTTCAATAAGATTCGGTAAACACGGGGGTTAAGGGAGTATCTAATAGTTACCATAATGTCAATTTTTGTGCTACGCGTGCGCCATCCTGGTGGCAAAAAGTATCGTCGCCGGGGGAAATGGCTAGTGTAAAATGATGGAAATCGCCTACAGAGATATATATTCTTTACACCTCTGAAGATAGACTCCAGTCTCACTAGTAGTCCTTGTAAACTTAACAGAACAGTCCGTAGTCCATTTCAAAGCAACAACAACTTGCATAGCCCGTAGGCCGTGCACACTCTTGAAATGTTGTTGACAACTGTCTGGAATGTTTGGTTATTCTTGAGAAACCTTTGCTTTGGTGCAAATAGAGGAGTACCTGGGAGATAGAAGTCCCATGGATCTGTCCCCTACAACCTATGCAAGGTTAAGTGGAGATAAATCTGGTACACATCTCGTGAATCCTGTAACTATACTACAGTGCATGATGGAATAAACACTGAAATCTATAATAATTCATAAGTAATCCGTCTGCATTCATTTCCATCCCGAAAAGAGCGGTAATCATTCGGTGTACTGTTGTCTCTAATACATTGAAGTGCCAAAAGTCATGGGATACCTACCTAATAACGTCTGGGTCTTCCTCGAGCACGGCGAAGTGCAGCAACTCGACGTGGAAGCGACGCGACAAGTTGCTGGTAGTCCGCTGGAGGGATATGCAGCCATCCAGTCTCGATTGCCGTCCACAATTTGGTGGTTGTTGCAAGTGAAGGATCCTGGGCACGAATAGCCCATCCGATGCTATCCCACATGTACTCGAAAGCATTCATGTCCGGCGATCTAAGGGGGCAAATCATGCGTTGAAAGTTCTCGGAATATTCCTGAAACCAGTCGCGCACCATTGTGGCCCTGTAACATGGTAAATTTTCATCTTGGGAAATATCATTGTTGGCAGGATACACGAAGTCCATAAAATGCTGGAGATGGTAACCAAGCAGTTGAACATAGCGCTGACCGGTCAATGTCCGGTTCAAGAGGACCAGAGGACCCAAACCATGTCAGGTAAATACGCCCCACACCATGATGGAATCACCACCATCTTGCACAGTGACTTTTTGATAACTTGGGTCCATGGCCCCATGGGGTCTGCGCCACACCCGGAACCTACCAGCAGCGCGTACCAATTAGGAACGTGACTCGTCTGACCACACTACACGTTGCCAGTTCTCTAAGACCCAATACACGTGTTCTCGAGTCCATGTCAGTCGGCGCCGCCGATAGGCATCGTTTAGTAGCTGTACGCGTGTCGGTCTTTGGCTGCGATACACCGTGGAGGTAAATTTGCGCTACCCTGACTTCTGAGACACGTTCCTAAGCTGCATTGATTCCTGCTGTCAGATCACGCACTGTTACATGTCTGTTTGCTCGGACGACTCTGCCCAGGCGTCGCTGGTCGCGGTCTCTGAGCACCCGTGAGCGGCAACTGCGTTGTCCTGATGGGTCGTAATGTCTCCAATGTGGTACTAACGGTTCACTCGTGACACTGTGGTTCAAGTAAAGTTCAATATCCGAACGACTTCCGAAATCGCATACCCCTTTCTTCTAGCACCAATTATCATCCCGCGCTGAAACGCCGATAATTCCTTGTCGGATTGCCATCACCATGGTACATGACGTTTCACTGCACTTACAGAAGTCCAACTAACCACACTGCAACTGCGCCGACCGGTTTGCTGTGATGTTACCGCGCCGTTATCTAGTTCCCTCCTACTATCCTATCACTTTTAGGACTGACGAGTTTAGATTTTACTTTATAGAAAGTCGGTGGAGAACGAAACTGATACGCTAGTCTTTTTCAGGTGGTATACGTGATACGTAGTGTGTGTGTAGTAGTATATAAGTACTTTGAACATAGTTAATATAGTATGCAACTTGTCAGGGTTGACTAAGCTTTAGCCTAGAACCCGTTACTTTTCTACATGAACCTTTACGTTACTGAAGATAATCTATAGCTATTCGCTACTTTAGATTTGTTCAACTTACTTTGGTAAGGCATTTCTCAACTTAATGAAAACAAATTGAATTACTTCTTTGAAACACGACTAGCTCTGATTTGTAGGAAATTGCTATATACTTTCCAATTATCTCTTACGTGGGCTAAAGATGTCATCTTTAAGCAAATTAGATTAATTATCATTAATCAGAAATAAAATCATATATTGAAAGTATATCAATTATTTATCCAAATTGATTATCATTGACGACAATGTAAACACGTACAAATGTGTCTGCTTTCATGAATTTACTTACAGTAAATTATTGAATTCAATTATTAACTTATTCTCAAATAAGTACTTATAACTTTTACAATTCTAATTGAGGTATTTACCATCTTTGGTAAATGTATGTCTGATCTCATCAGATAATTTCAATATTTGGAAACACCATCGAGCTCTACGTAAACTATACTGGAGTGAGTACTTAGTGTTGAAAGATAGACGCCAGAGCAAATATTTAAACTTGTTTGTCCACTTCCAGTCTAATCCGATGTGGACCAAATCTTCAGTTCTAACTCAGTTTTATACGCTTGATATCGCTGTGTGGCCTATTTTTTTTATTTAAGTCTTAATTCCTGAGATATTCATGTAAGAGTATATCGTACTCTGCATACAATAGAAAATGCTGCAAATAATATTTATGTTTTTTTTGCAAGAATTAAGACATAAATTAAAAAACGGGCCACACAACGATATCAAGTGTAAAAAACTGAGTTAGAATCGAAAATTTTGTCCATATTGGTTTAGACTGGAAGTGGGCAAACGAGATTAAGTTTCCTCTCCGCTCCCTAGCTTCACATATTCATGAAATTTTCAATGGCTGCAGTCAGTCCAGTATCGTATTAATGGAGGTCGATGGGAAACACATTCAAATTTTGGCTTCTACCGTTATTTAGAAACATCAGTTGAATTCTCTTCATTTCTTTCCTTTTTTAATAGTCCGAACCATAAGTTTATGGCCATAAATTGTTTTCCTAAAACAATATCTCAAACCAAAAGACTAGTTTAAGGTCTTCAAGATCCAAGAACGATAACAATATAAAACCAAAAGTTCACTTAAGCGTCTTTAGTTATTGTAGTTATGAATTCATCCAAATTCATCTGCGATTAATTTAAATATAAAAACCGTTACAAACTATGCATATATATACCTTCAGATGATTTTTAGTGCACCATGACAACAAAAAGATTTTTACATGACACTTAAACAGTCTATAGTAGGAATGGAAGTTTTTTTTTTTCAGAAACAAGAGTAATATTTTTTTCTTATTATTATTTTGAGATACTGGTAGCCCTGTAATCATGAACCTGAGCTCTACACATTTGTTCAGTAGTTTTAACTTAAAGTGCATTCATTACCATCCCATAGACCTGAGAAAATACAGCGGTGTTACAAAAGTATAACAGTAGTCTACCAATTTGCACAAAAACAGCAGTAGTCATAGCGAATATTATATAACATATGAAGACCACAGGAAAAGAACATACTGTGTCCACTTTGGGCGATATTGAGTTACATCAGTTAGCTCATTAAAGGTCCTCTTTTTTTTTAACAAGGTATGATGCAGCAAGATAGCATGCATAGTCCGTCTGCTACAAGTAAATATTTACTTCACTTCATATTTCATTTCGCAACAAATAGTGATTCTCACAAAAAACACCAGATGTCACTTCTATCACTACAGTTACAAAATCAGTATAGCACTATTTATATTGCAAGAGGTGCTTCTATACTATTGTGAAAAATCAGATTGAAAAAAATATATTTTTTTAGTTCCTGAAAAATTAAGAATTTTATCTGTCGCTGTTTTTGTAAAAAACAACAACAATATATACTGATAGAGTTTTACTCATAATGGAGGGAAAAGAGCCTTGTGTGTTTATGGCAACGTTTGACATAATCAAGACGCAAATACAATTGTGATGCATGAACTGAAAGTACTATCCTCACTATCGATATTCACTACCTTACGAGGCACTAAAAATGTCTAATCCTGAAGTTTGCATTACGAAATAAAGCCACAGAAAAGTGCGAAACGGTTCGTACTGAACCCCAAAATCAAAATTATAAGTCAGCGTGCTTACTTAAATCCCGGTGCTGTAACTAATTACTCGTATACTGCATTTCCTTAGTGAATTTATATCACCTACCGCGTTTGTCTTATTTCCTTTCATATTACACCGGGTGTCTAGAAATGATTTGAGCGGTTTCAATATTTTACTTTAAGATATCACAAAACTATACACAACATAAAAGTATTTCCAAATTATTTTTAGATATTACAAGTGCTCGACACGTTTCCACCCATTGTTATTTGAGGGTTGCAGTTGTAATATCGGAAAACAGTGAGAAAGCTCATGCAGTCTTGGAATTTCATTCAATCAGACGGTTACAACGTTCTCGGCGTCTCTTCAGAACAAAGTTCCATAAAGACTCACGGAGTGCCAACTCTATCAGGCTATTGTATGACAAATATTTTAAGCAACGAAATGCCTGCGCAAACGAAAATCATCGCGTTGTTCCACTGTGCGTGAATAAACAATTGAACTCGTACTGACCAGTCGTGTGTAGTCCAGAAAATCATGTCGGAGAGCAAGCCCTGAACTAACTATTCCATATGCTACCATTTGGAAAGTGTTATGGAAACGATTGAAGTAGAGGCCATACCACTTGCACTTGCTGCAAAAGTTTTTGACAAATAACAAAGGGCGTCCCTATCAGCAATTGTCGCGGAGTTTCAGCGGCCCAACCCACGGTGAATAGTCGGGAGTCGTTTTCTGCGAGACGAAGCCCGGCCGCCATCGGGCCACCTGCTGTACAGTGATATGTTTTGCACGTTGTTCACCGCTAAAAATTAGTGAGAACGACTGCTGTAAAATGAAAAGGGAATGTCTTTGAGAGGAGTAAAAAGTGCTATGTGTTTCCTTTCATAGATGTATTTTTTTGCGGAGTGGTTGTTTTCCTCGCGATCGCCACCCCTTTGCCGATTGCAGTTGGATTATCGTCGGGGTGAAGCATACTGCCCGCGACCGGGAGTCGTTTCGTTGCCGCAGGGTGTTGGTTAAATATCAGACTCCTGCCTAAATGCCAAAGACACACGAGTAACAGTCTGGTGGCCCGCTTGTGCGAGGCGCTTCGTGCCCAAAAGTTTTACGCGCATGCGTGACGTGTGTCGTACGACAACAGGTATGAAAAAACATCACCCAGCTGGAAGACCAGCATAGCCGAGTGGTTAAGGCATCAGACTTCTAAATCTTGGGCTGACAGTCGGAGGCACGAATCCCATCGCAGACCCTGAAGAACTTTACTAACTACAAAATAAATAACAGCGAAGACAATGCGAAAAGAGTAACTTAATATCGATTACCACTGCGTCCTATATATTATATATATATGTGTCCAATATACCAATATGTGTTACTTTTGCCCGCCTTGTTGTCTCCGCGGGAACAAGGTGAGAACATTCGGCAAACTGTCGGGTCATAGTTGAGAGTCGCCTTGTTCCCGTAGCCGGGTATTACATGGCGATTTTATCGCCCCGGTATCCGCGCCGCAGGTGAGGCTCGCCGGAGGGCCGCCAAACGTCGCAAGTGGGCCGCCAATGGAAAGCTTCCGATTTGCTGATTGGGGTTGCTTCGAGTTATGTAGACTATTTCAAGAGCTTATGGAAGAGGAGGATTTCCGTAATAAAATTTTGTTCAGTGATGCTGAGTGGTATATGTGGGAGTTTGGATAGCCGGAAAACCCAATCGCATCGTAGAACACGATCGTGTCTCTTCAGAATTCAATGTTTTCTTAGAAGTCTCAAAATTTAAATTATACAGTCCGTTCTTCTTCATTGAGCAGTCCATTTTATAACCCATCTATCTTGATATTCTGAAAAATGGGTTCATGCTACAGCTGGAGAGCGAAAAAATGGACTTCATCTTGCAACAAGGTTG
Organism: Lepisma saccharinum; assembly: GCA_022664845.1. NCBI lineage: Eukaryota > Metazoa > Arthropoda > Insecta > Zygentoma > Lepismatidae > Lepisma > Lepisma saccharinum. Next base: position 45,754 of record JAGDQP010005024.1, on the reverse strand, counting down.
TGTACTCCTCATTCATATTGCGACGTTCGTGATTTCTTCAACACCATACTTCCAAAACGTTCCAAATAGCTATTTTTCTAAACTTATATAAACGTCAGTTCTTGCTTACACTTCCAATTTTCCTTATTTGTCAACCATTAGTACGATCACCCTATTTGATTATAGTAATATTTGATTTGCCTTTTATTAGCGATCGTTTCAATTCATCACATTAATTTACAGACACCTTGAAAACAAACACACACAGAAACACATGGAAATACATATATAGTTAAGCGATTTATTTGGAAAAAACTATCTTCAATTCTTTCTTTCACTTTCTTTGAGCGTTAATCGACTTTCACATGTTTAAGAAAATCATCCAATCCACGTCCCCAGCATATGAAGCAGCACTAACAACCTACTAAAAATAGGATTAATTGCGGATCGGTAAATCCTTCTAACAAAACAGTTGGTGGAACGATGGGTTGATTTTATCCTTGGATAAAATTTATCCAGTGATATTAAAATCTCGGATTATTTATGCTATGGAGCAACCGGTGGTCAAAGTGCACACGTCGAGCACCTGCAAAATGTAGAAAAAAAATCTTGGTCTTCCTGTACAGTTTGGTATCTTGGAAAAAATATCCTACAGTAAAATTATGAAACTGGTCCAATGATTTGAAGACATCCTGTATAAACTATTAAAGATATTTTTGAAAGTTCTTGGTCTTTTGATTTGGATTATGGCTCCTGTTTTGGTAATCATGACATGATATGAACTAATTTAATAGTAATAGCAGTTTCCGTTAACGCATACGCTCAATTGTAATAGAGCGGTTATTTATTTCATAACGTCTGCTTTATCGAATGTTGATCAGCTGCTCGCACAACGGAGAGAATAAATTACGAGGTGTTGTGAAACAATACATTGTCATTGGCATCAGAAACATACGCATTAAGCCAATATGAGTTTCCATTTTGTTCCATATCTACCATGATGTGTATCCCCCTTTCGTTATTACTGTCTATGTATGTGATGTGATGTGTGTGCACGTGTGTTCCACGTAATTGTATCCATTACGGGTGCCACATCGTCACTTCATTAAAGGGATATTAATCGGCATGCAGAGGGAATATAATTCCTTTTATCGACACACATAGAGAAACATACAGACAGAGAGAAAGAGTCTCTGAGATACATCTGCTCCTCTCCTGGTTCATCATCTATCGTTAGTGTGAACAGATAATTGCTCCTCTTCCGTGAAAAGTGTCGACAGCAATTATTTCAAAGTGGCCGTAAAACGTTTCTAGTCATATCTTGATTGGTTTCATCACGCGGTTTGAGCACATATGAGTTGAATCTAAAAATTGATGGTAGTTAGACAACTACTGTGCTTTGGCAATCAACGGTATTGGAAACTAATAAGTGAATTCTCAAACGATTCAGTCATGTGAGTTCCTCCGTAGACTATTCCGGCGATGTTTAGAAAAGAATGTTGTTAAAATTAATACGTTGATTTTTCACCTTCTGTAAACATTTTTCACAAAATTTTTTTAGGGCTCATTTCAAGCCTCTAAACAATGTGTAGCGCTTATGGAACTCGCAGTAAAAACTTTCGCCATTGGATTCTATCCTGGGCAGTATCAAGCCAGTTTTCATCACGAACGCCTACTTCTCGAAGATCTCTTCTAATATTGTCCTCTCAAAGACGTCTCGGTCTTCACAATGATCTCCTTCTATCCGGCCTTCCAACCAGGATAGAATATAATCTTCGTTTTTCCCCCATCCGAGCTACATGGCCTGCCCACCTTAGTCGTCGTGATTTTATTATTTTTACAACATCTGGTGAATCGTACAGTCCGTGGAGATCTTCATTATGCAGTCATGGAGACTCAATTCTCCAGTCATCTCGTCCTGTTTCCGCCCGTATATCTTTCTCAAAACCTTATTTTCAAACACACGTAATTTATGTTCATCTCCAAAGGTCGTACTCCAACTTTCGCAACCGTAAAGTATTACCGGCAGAATAACCGTTCTGTATATTTTCAATTCCAATTTCCTTGATATTAATCGCGATGTTAGAAGTTTTTGGACTGAATAGAAGCATGCGTTGCCCGATACTAGGCGACTATTTATTTTTTGCCTAACCTCAGTTTGCCTGTTACGTATGCTCCCAAGTATTTAAATTTGTTTACTTTCTCTATGACCTCATCCCTAATTCTTATGTTTTTATTTCCTTCATTCCCTGTGTTTCGGCTTGTTATCATGTATTTTGTTTTATCTATGTTTACCTGTAGACCTATCTCATCGCACGCTTCTACTAAGACATCGGTGTTGCTTTGTAGTGCATCTATATCGTCCCCTACTAAATCTACATGATCCGCGTATACGAACAGTTGATTCAAACCATTTAATGATAGTCCCTTTTTGTCCCCTTTAATTTTTAAAATCGCATATTCTAAATTAAACAGTAGTGATGATAAGGCAATGCCTTGTTTCAATCCGTTGCGAATGTTTCAATCAGTTGCGAACTATCTGACATATTATTACCTATCCGTACTCTGCTTGTGGGTAATATTATAATGGAACAGAACGATTAGTTGTTGTTTTCAATGTAGCAGACACAGATTCACATTTTTAATTCTTCATTAGCGCTTTAATTAGTTCCAAAGATTGTACACTTATCTCTAACAAGACATAACAGTTTCAACACTAAAACAGTGTTTTCCTCAGACTCAAACTGACAACTTATCACAACTGAGTGTTCTATTTTTCATTTGATATGTGAGTAGGTAACTATGGTTTTCTAAGCCTTCAGTTCTGGGGGGATACCGTCCCTTGGCGATTATTCTCACAGGGAAGATACATGGGCGGTGGAAGAAACAATTTCTAGGGTGGGCTACAGCCCGCTCTTTGTGGATCACTTATAATTGCAATAGCTATTATGAATTTAGATCAACTGGTTATATGTATCTAGATATCTTCTCTCTCTCTCTCTCTCTGCGCGCGCGTGTGTGTGTGTATGTGTAATAAATATATATATTACTGGGTGACTAAAGAGTGTGCATATTCGAACAATCGGTCCAATGTGTGTTGATGGTTCTTTGACTGGTGACAGTTATCTGCACATGCTGAAAGAGTCGATAATCCCACTCATTTTTTTTAAACAAAGAGGCAATTTTCCCAAGTTCTTCCAATAGTATGGTGCACCCCCTCATTACGCTGCACCTATTCATGCGTATCTAGGTAAGCAATTCCGTAAAATCCGTAGAAATCATATGCATATGGATACGTACCTAATGTAATATGCAATAACTGAAGAACGGTTAAATATACGGTAAAGATAACGGCACCAGTGACTTTTCAAGAAACTTTCAGATGTATCTTATGCCACTTGTTCCTGTTCCAATTTGAAATTTTTACGTTGAACCCAACATAACGGACGGAGATGCAGCACTTGGTCTCATTAATTGCATTTGGCTAAACTCATGTTCCATAAAATTATATGGGTGGTTCCATACTTTTCAACCACTCGGTATACATCATTCGTCGAATGAGCTGAAATAAGAAGGTGTAGAACACTGAGTCAATAGCACTATACTGTAACCTAATGGTTATGTTCCGTTTAAATCAACAAGAAACGAATATGTAAACCTATTCAGTCAGCTCCATTCAGCACAATGTGATGTTTCAATTCAATTCAGATAAAAAAAAAAGTGGATTAAACAATATGTATAAGGGAACCACATCAGCTGATCAGTCGATATTTACAAGAAATATTTTTGCCACTTCGTTTTAACTTGTAATGTGTAAAAGTGACAGCCATAGAACCAACCTTTTTGACAATTTTGGATAATAATTTTTAGAACTGCCAATTAGTGCCTGTATTTGTACAAGGTAAGGCAAAAGGTTGAAGACACTTACAATGTGTTCAAACCACTCTGCGGCAATCTGACCCAATCTTAATAAGACATATCATTTTAGGATAGCTTGTTTCCAGCAGTTCAAATGTACAGATAGTTAGGAGACAGGAATTCTGAAATTTGGAACTTTGCGTTCTGCGTGTGGTCAGTTGGCGGCCATTTGGAAATATGTTTTTGTGCTCGGTTTTAACCTTTAATGCGCGTAAATAACTGCCATATACTCAAGCGTATTTTAACATTTTGAATTGGAATTTTGAGAAATGTTGATTTATGTCTATTTTGTTGTTATAGTGAGAATATGTTATCTAAAATGGAATATACTTGAGAAAGTGAATTCTACTCATAAATTCTTTTGAAAAGTATTTCAATTTTTAATTTGGGATATTTAGGCATGAAGTGCTTACGCAAATGTTATATGTTTGCCCAATAAATTTCATGATAGGACTTATAGGTCGTTTAAATAATTGTTTTGTAATTTAAATTATATGAATATTATCCGCCGTTGAACCCGATGTGTTACTTACGTACAGTCCACGGGTATCATAAAAATTTACTGGTTTTGTGTGTTCGCCTCAGTGACGCCAAATTGATCATACGTTCTAGGACGTCAAATTTCAAATTTCCGAATTCCTATCCCCTAAATAATTACACGTAGTCAACAACTGTTTTCCACATTTGAATTCTCGGGAACAAACTAGTCTAAAATGTTATTTCACATTACCCCAATCCTATTTCGAATTCTCGAGATGAATCAATGATGGGGGCAAATGATACTTATAACCCCTTCACTCACTGTCATTACACAAAGTCGGGTCAGAATCCTGCAGCGGTTTCAATACTCAAAGTTTCTTCATGCTTATGCCTTGTCCTGTAAATATAGGAACAAATCGTTGTTTCAAAAACTTACTATTCAAAATTGTCAAAAAGGTTGAGTCTATGGATGCCATTTTCGTTCTTTACAGGTTAAAACCAAGTGGAAAATAATATTTCCTGTAAATATTGACTGATCAACTGAGGTTCCCTTGTTCGTACAAAGATACACACACTGCTAAAGTAACTTATTTTTTCTTTATATTGGCTTCGCATTTTTTTTAGAACTTCCTCAGAAGAGATTTTATGGGTAAGATTGTTTTCTGTGTGTGGTGAAGAAAGTGAAAAAACGCTTAAAATTTAAATTAGTTTACTGCTTTTAGGCATCTATGGCTCAGGCCGGAGCTAGAGTAGGAGCAAGAATGGAGGGAGAAGTCGGTCAGAGCCTAAGTATCCCGGCATTTACTTGTCATGACTCAGGAAAGGCTCTGGAAAATCTTCAGTGGGAGTGGTCCGTCGTGGGTATCGAAATTAGACCCTTCCGAATTTAAAAATAACGCTCTACCAAATAAGTTAAGGACGCTCGATGCGAAAAAGAAATCGCTCTCTCTCCATTTGCAAGCGTATCCAAGTTGTAATTCTACTCATCACTGAAAAACTATGTTCACAGCCTGCAGTTTTGTGGTTTCGATTCCAACATTGCTCTTCCAACTTTCATTTGGGCTTAAAGTAAAAGATCAATCCACGCAAAGCAGACCCGAATAATGAGCAATAAATAAAGTAGTTCCTTCAAACGAAAGATTGCAAAAATTATTTATGCGTTAATGCAAATTAATAGCGTCTAAACCTTGTTTTAAACTTATTTGTAACTGAGTACATTTTGCGGAGGAATACAGACGTTCTCCAGACATTTTGATCTTCTTTCTATCCGATTCTAGTACTTTTAATATAAAACTCATAAAATGGACAGGCACTTATTTCTTTTCCTTTCTTTTCTTTTCTTTTTTGTGTTATTCTGGTAGGCTGAAGGGGAGTGTCATTTTCTTGGGTTGTAAACCTTGTCATCTGTGACTACACACCATTCAAATTGTTCCGCTTTTTTTTTTTCTACAAGAGCAATTGTGCCCGGCCTTGCCTACCGTTATATCTTCTACCTAGAAGCATTTACTAAAGTGGGATGGGGAACTGTTAACTTCAGAAGAAGATGAAAAGCGAACATACTATAAATTCATCATTTGTGATGTACTTTAAAATTCTCAACAGAACAGACAGTTATCACAAAAAAATGCTGAATTGAATTTTTCAGCACGTATAAGAACTTAAACTGAAAATATTTCTGGGGGGCTGACTGGACTTCTGGAGTGAGCTTATACCCCCCCAAGCCCCCACCCCACCCCATTCCACCGCCCATGGGAAGAGATAGGAAAGGTATATTGGCCATGGTCTCATATTATACATAGTAAAAACGTTTTCTTACAATTGAGTAAGAAGTTCTTATGTGTGCAGCAAGAACAATTTTCTTAGAAATGAAATATCAGCAGCATTCTTAACTATTTAATTTTAAATGAGAGCATACGGATCTGGAAATAAGATCATGATGTTATTTGAAAACTGGTATATTCTCATTTTCAATTAAATGATAATGCTGATATCAAATTTCTAAGAAAATTATTTCTTGGTGCACAGATAATAACTTATTATTCAATTATGAGAAAACTTTGTTTATCTACCGTGTAACATTTTTTTTGGCCCAGTAGAATTCGTAACGGATGGCCGCAAAACTATTTTCTCGCCATTTTAGACTGCTTGCTACTTACTAGGCAGATTAGTCGCTCCATAGCTCTCCATGTAGATTCGGATGCATACGTGAACTGTGTTATATAGCCTACTTATAGAAAACTTATACAGTTTATTGGATTCTCTCTTTTATTCCACAGATGAGAGGAACTAAGTAGGCCGAAGATAACTTGAACGCAGAGGACTTGGATAAAATGAGGGTCCCGAGTTCACACACTATCTTGATGTGGCCCTGACCAAAGAATAATATATTACTAACAAACATATACTTAAATTCAGAATATATCAAATAACCTACATTGACTTCTATCACTACTTTCCGAACCTTTCAGTCCATTAGAGCACTACGAACATAATAGTAGGTGTCATTGTAGGTGTAATTTGGAGGCATGTGACAACAAACGGTTGCTCTTTTCTCTATGGGTGTATATAAAATTCAGTGCTAGAATTTCTAAAAGGGACAGCGTCCCAATCACGTTGAAAGAGATCACCATAGGCTTACTTATATCTTGGGAGCCAAAAATTAAAAGCTTTTGAAAGCTGAATAGAAAGCACTCTTTGCTAGTAAATTATATTTTGGAGCTCTCTTGATGACAGAATAAAATGGACATTGCACCTACGCACCTACTTCTTTGAAGGGGTGAACTTTTAAAAGATGTCAAAATGTCAAATATGCATAGAGAGGTATGTGAAACTCATATTCGTGGCAAAAGATTGAACTCAGAAAGTCAGACCGCGAGACGATATAAAATAGATGGATACACACACGTACGCATATACAGAAAGACACAGAGAGAGAAAGAGGTAAAAAAAAGAAAGGAAAAAAGTATGTTGTATATTATGATATGCTGTTGGTGTTTGTCGAAGGCGTTGAGTGCATCCACTCGAAAGGTCTATGGAGGAAAATTCGTTTTGATATTCCCTGAGAGCATGAAATTATTTGCAAAGCCTGACCTTTTTTTGTGTTTGTTTATATTAGAACTTCAGGATTGCGGCAAGACCTGGAGAGCACTCAGAGCAGAAACAGTGTTTTTAGTAGCTTTTAATATGCAATCGTAGCGTTGTAGAAACAACGAGTAATTAGAAATATATAAGCAATATACAGTAAATATAGACCTAAAACAATATCCTGAATCCAATTCACTCATGATTCACACATGTATTTTTCCTGGTCATTTGCAGGAAACTGAACACAGTAATTTTACCTTTGTGAGGCCTCAGTAGGGACGAGAGAGAGTTTTTCATATATATTTTTAAAGATACTGGACAAATATCAAGCCATAATAAAATTTTGGGAAGTGTCCCTAATTATACTTGTGAATATTTATCAAATAAAATACCTAAGATTTTGACATTATTTGTTAGCTGAGAAATTAGAATACCCGTAATGGCGTAGACGTATGACGTCATCAATTACGGGTATTCTAATTTCTCAGCTAACAAATAAACAATGTCAAATTTTAGGTATTTTATTACCAGGGGTGAACTTGTACCCAAAAGACCCACCAGGGAAACCAAACAAGGGCCCCACCCATTGGTAACCAAAGGGCCCTTGTGCTAGTGGGTGTTGTGGTGCCTGAGTCCAGAAAATATTTTTCAAGTGGCTTCAACACCTTTCATGGTAGTGGCCCCTCAAAATTAACTAGCAAGGGCCCTCAGGATACTAATCAGGTCTCAATACAAAGTATTACGAAAATACAGTGCTTTAAAAGAATATGAATGTATTAAAGCAATGGAAACTTACTATTAAATTTTACGTGGACCTTCTTTCGACTTGTGAGGGCGCAACAAATAGGCCTGCTGAGATTATAATTTCAGCATTGCCTTTATATTCTTAGGTTGAAGTAGACACTTGTGAGGCTGTTCGTAAGTGTTAGTGTCACTGTGGCTGGGTGTGATAGTGTACAACTATATCAAATTATCTAAAAGCTAACAACGACACGCAAATAGGTAATTAACCTAATTTGAACGGGACCGTGAGGTAACTCTTCGAAAGGGTGAATTATTTTGTGAGATGGCAGCAGCCATTGGTCGAGGCGTCTGTTTAGTGTACAACTTTTGGCATGGTGCCGGAAAAACACTGATAGAGTGATAGCAGAAGTCGCACGCAATTTACTGGTTCAAGAAGATCGGAGCATGCGTAGGATGGACGTAGGACTTTTCAGCTGCAGTTTGAGCTGACGTGATACCCGCCATTACGTCATATAGTGTTCTGAACCATCTACTGGTGAGTGGCCAGAGTAGACTGTTGGTTTCCGATTAAATAACGTGCACAAGGCAGTCATCTTGCACACGTAACCTCTCTGGCTTCTTACGTAACACACGCACTGTAAGTACAACGGCCATACCACCGTTTCCAAGGTCGTGTTGTGGTTCATTGGTACGGCATTGGCTTGTTGAATAAAAAACCCGGGTTCGAATCCCGGCGGGGCTAATATTTTTAATTTTTCTTTCAAAAAAATATTTTTTTTAAGTTCATATCTATTATTAATAATTTCTTTCTTTCATTTTTCGTACATTATCTTAAATTAGTGACCATGGGTTCGTGGAGGTTAGGTGAGGTTAGGTGCGGTCATGTATCTCTAAACATTTTTATTATTTATTCCGTACACGACGCGCTCGTAGTGATCAGGCCTCCTGTGTAGTTCTTGCTGCTCACCGTCAAATGTGTATTAGTTGTGTCTTGCCATTGCCTCGGATACAAGTTTGTTCAAAACAGCAATTAATTATTTCATTCGAGCGTAATCTAAAACAGAGCGTAATGTAATCGAGCGTAATCCTACTTCAACCGGTAATGATTATTTAGAAGAATAAGATATTTCCCTCAACATTTTAAAGAAAACTGATTCCAAAGCAAACAATTTTACTCTTCGACCATTGTTTGAAAACTGCGTAAACTTGCGTAAACTCTTAAAATCATTGAACTGTTGTATGAAGAAACATTTTAAAGTGTTTTTCAAGTTACTACTTTATGATAGAACTCTCATCTATCATCGTGTAAAATCTTAACCTTGGGAGTGAATTATTTGAATTTATAAGATTTCCTTGCTCTATATACATTACCACAGATCATCCTTAAAGAAATGGTTTTTAAAACCCACCATAGAATTAAGGAGAATTAATCAATAATTGTGAATTAAACTGAAAATAAAAAAAATTAAAGTTTTTTATTTAAAAAAACATTTTTTTTTAAGATGGACTAAAAAGTAAAAAATAATAAATTGAATTAATCTTATGAATCGCAAACTAAAAGCGTGAGTGCTCTTAGATATTATGATTTTCTGTTAAGGTAAGCAAGATCACCCACGATTTTATTTTCCGATTCACAACATAAATTCATTATTTTTTTTACTTTTTAGTTCATCTTAAAAAAGTGTGTTTTTTAAAAAATCTTTGTTTAATAAATTTTTATGTATAATGAATTAATATTACACTCCCTGCGAGTTAGGCAACCCAAACTCCATACAATTGATGCGGCGTTGCGTGCATTTAAGGATAATTTCCAATGATTTAATTAATTACAGTTAACTGGATTATTCTGCCATATATCTAATGATTGAATATTGCATTGTCATCGGAAGCAAGCAAGTTTACAAAATTTTAAAGAAATCGCATGATGGGAAGTGAGTTAAAAATGAATTACAAGATTTGTACCAGAGATGATTACAGAGCAAGTTAAGATAAAGCGTGTAAATACTATTCGCTCCAACCTCCACATTTTTAACATTTTTCAAAATATTTCAAAAACTAAGAATACTATCAAAATTGTAAGCTCATAGCGCACTAGAACTTACAAATTACTATGAAATACAATGGACAGCGATCTCTAAATCTTGTCGATTGATGAGTGCTGAGACTTCAATTAAATAATGACGTCATAATCCTTGAAAACGTGTCACCCACCAATGGACAAGATCTTGAGATCGCTGTCCATTGTATTTCATAGTAATTTGTAAGCTCTAGTGCCCTTACATTTTTGATAGTGCTCTTAGTTTTTTTTTTAATATTTTGAAAAATGTTGGGGGTTGGAGCAAGGATAATTTTTAAAGAATTAAACTGATAAAAAATATTGATGTTTTCCCCAACGCGTGAGAAATTCAAAACGTTGAAAATACAAAACAATTCATACTTGTCTTTATCATATGGAATAATGATTAATATGAATTTTTTATGAGGGATTCTTTGTGTAACCTTGAACTTTTATTATTATTATTATTTGTAATGGTTCAGAAGTTACTTTTTAAAATGATAAACTTGCCGACACTGAAACACAGCAAGGATTTCCAGGAACTTTAACAAGTGAGTGCTAATTAATAATTCTGCCAATTTGCAACTTCCTTCTAATTAATTATTGCCACTTTTTTGCCCTGAAATTCTCAGACATTCTGTTTTATTATTATTATTATTATTATTATTATTATTATTATTATTATTATT
>JAGDQP010005024.1:0-24481 GCA_022664845.1 Lepisma saccharinum | reverse complement strand
GTGACCCCACCACCAGTCTTGAATGACACAACAACCGAAGATTTGCAAGCCATGCTGCAAGCAGATGTTCCAGCTTAATGGTCATTCACTGACTTCCCATGCCACACCCAAGCTGTGGAAAGAACTGCACAACTTGTTACGGAGCCTGCAGTAAAGTTTGTGGACATGAAAACCTGGACGGCTTCATTCGGGCTACCTTGAAATCTAGAAAGAGTATTGAGGTTCAATCATAAAATTTGAAACCTTCGCGAAAGATTTTTACTAACCTGAAATTGACAGTTTATTTTTGCTTCATGTTTTGTATAGCGTATGAAAGTTGTATAATGTATATGCTTGTTTTTTGTTTGTTAAAACATAAAGATTGTAATCTGTAAGGTTTTCGTATAAATCAAACATTTTAAACCTAATCTGTTTGTAGTTATAAAATGTTGCTACTTTACTTGAAATAAGTGAGTTATTTTGTAGAATGAATATGTGGTTTATGTATTTTTTACAATTTTTGTACAAGTTCAGGCCTAATGCCAGAACAGAAAATATTATCCCAGGGTTCTGAAACTTTTTATAGTAATTAAATATATCTAAAATAAAATTTTCGTTGTGGTCCTGATCCAGAAAGACGCTGTAATAAATATCATACTTTTAAAAAATAAAAAAATGTTAAATATTTTGCTATTTTCACCGAATTTTTGGAATTTGAGACCCCGTGCCAGAACAGAAGATATCATTCCAGAGTTCTGAAATTTTACACAGGTAATAATTAGATGTAGGTACAACTTTTCGTTACTACCGCGAAAGGCATTATGATTTTTTTGAAAATTACAAAATTTTAGATTTTTCTCTTTTATTAACCAAATTTTCGAGTCTTTAGGGCCCGTGCCAGAACAGAAAATATTATCCCAGGATTCTGAAATTTCGCACAGGAAATACTTAGATATAGGTACAATTTTTCCGCACTACCGCAAAAGGATCCTCAAACTTTCGATTTTTTCGACCCCCCCTACTACCTAGTGCTTCCTAATATATGTGATTAAGTACTACGGTAGAAAATAAAAGAATATGGTTAGTCGGTATAACGATAGTAACTTTGGTAGTAGATATGGGAAAATGTATAATTACCCTATGTGATTCGTAAATTTGTACGTGTCTTATACATATAAGAGCCGACTGACTCTTTACCGCATCGTTTATCCTACCCTAGATGCCTGAAGGTCATGAATAAATGGCGGCATTTAAAAATCATGGAGATATTTTCTTTATTTTTACATTCTTTTCTTCAGTTCATAATGGTTCATGGTATCCTCAAATCTTGCAACGTTAATTTAGCTCATTTCTCGACGTCATACAATGATGAAATTTTGAACAGTCGGGTGACAATACAATATTAAATTTTTTACTTTCATATATTTCTATATATTTTAAAAGCATATTTTAATACCTTTTTAATATTATCCATAAATACTAGCCTGCAAGACTAGGGCGTTTGACTGGTTGCAGAACACTTTAGGATTTGGGTAAAAGAAATAATAAAAAAAAACTTTTTAAAGACATACTATTCTTGATCAATTCGTTCTAAAAATTAAAAAAAAAATCTTTATACACAACTAAAAAGAAAAGCATGGAGCGTGCTCTCATATACAGTCACTTTATAATTTCTTCAATTAGCACGCCTCATGCTTTTCTTTTTAGTCATGTATATTTTTTTTTACTTTTTAGAACGAATTGTTTAAGAAAAGTATGTCTTAAAAAGTTCATTATTATTATTATTTTTCATTTTATACCTCATACAATAATGTTTTCATTTACTATTTTGTTGCTATTTAGATTTTTATATTGCGTATTTTGTGCAGATGGTGCAAATGAGTAAGTCTTTATATTTGAGGGTGTCATGCGTGCGTTTGCGCGTGTGTGTGAAAAAGTAGCTATTCTTCACTTTCTTATTATAATGACCTAACGATACATTAGTTGGAAAGATCACTGAATTAAAAATAAAAGAACGAACAATAGCCTAAGTCCGTGTAAGACAATGAGCAAGAAAATAATGAAACTTGAGGTGAGGAACTTCTGTGAGCTGCAGTAAACAAAATGTAGACGACGAAGTTGTAGAAAATAAAGTAAATATTTTTCAATTATGGCAGTTAAACAACTGATCTTTTCTGTTTAACCACGACCTTTTGCTCCAAACATAAAGAGACAGGAAATCTTGTTTCAAGCATTTCTGTTTCAAAAAGTGAAAATAAAAAAAAAATGTCCGTGACATGTAAACTATTTATAAATCATGACGACGTTATTTTCAATGAAATGCATCTATGTCAAAAGAAAAGTGTCGAATTCATTATTGGAGGAAATGATTTGTATCGATACCTTGCACGTATCGAAGCTATCGAAAGCGTCGAGAACCCGTATCAATATATAAATATATATAATACCTTGTATGGAAAACAGTTAACTAGGAGCGTACAATATGTAGAAGAAATACAGAAATAAAAAAGCATTAGAGAAGTTGAAAACCAAGTTTAAAGATGTCGATGCACAAGTTCGAAGAAAATTATTTAAATTTGTTAGGAACAGATGGAAGTATTGACGGACAGTGGATTTTATAAAATATCGTTTACTCCATACAGCAGAAGAAGTAGCAGGATACCTTGAATAAAAGAGAAATAACAAAAAAACGGGTTACAGACGAAATGATGAAGAAAATCGAAGCATATATATACAGAAGATAATGAATTTCAAACAGAAACAGATAAAGCAGAGAAATATGGATGACAAAGAAATGTATAATGAAATATGTTCGTATGCAATATTATGTTGTATAGAACAGAAGCATGAAATCGACGAGTGAAGAGAGAAAATTGGAAGGATTTGAAATGTGGATATAGAGAAGAATGGAAAACATTATCTAGACGAAGAAAGGAAGTACTGAAGAGAATAGGAGAGAGACAAACAATAGTGAATACAATAAAGGAGAGGAAAAACAAACGGTTGGAACACTGATTGCGCAGAGGAATTGAATTGAAAGTATGGTTAAGGGAAACAGAAGAAGAAGAAGACGAATACAACTCCTTGACACTATTAAGGAAGATAAATTATATACTAAGATAAAAAGAAAAGCTTGAGATCGCGATGAATGGAGAAATGTTAGTTTGTCTCAAAGGACCTGTCGTTTTCAAACAGAAATTATGCTACTGATGACTGTAAATGAGTGAAATATGACATAAAGCGGCGAGTAGTTCGATCGAGTTTAGATCAGGGGTGTGCTGGAGGTTGCTTCCTCCAGCCCCTTGTTAAATATTTATATTTGTTCCCAGCCCGTTGTTAAAATTACTCGAGAGAAAAAGATAAATGAAATGAACATACATCTTTGGGCCTTTGGGACTGACTTCTGAAGGAAGTTGAGAGGCCTTTGTTAAATTATTTGGAGTACACCCCTGGTTTGGATCATAACTTACGTGAAAAAAAAAATAAGATTAATAGACAAATGTTGAAATTGGTTTAAGGAAATATACCCTCTTTTACGATTACAGTAAAACATTCATATTTCGTTTAAGTAGTTGATTATATAGGAATTTTAATATTTTCATTTTCACAGAATTCTTTAAAGGTCAAATCCATTATACCATCGTTATGGGGTGCCTAAGCTACTAAGTTACACAATTTAGAAAACTAATTGGAATTCTACTGGTGTACTAAGCAATTAAGCCGAAAGATATATTTAAAAATGATTAAGAAACGTTTGGTTGAATGTGACAGAAATGTGGAATTAATTCCCAAAATCTCATAAATGAAATACAGCGTCATCTATCATTCATTAACCACTTAGTAGTTTCTACTAACTGTTCCAAACGTGTCCGTTCAATATTAGTCAGTTTCTCTGTTGTAAGGCTGACTAGCGCTTCTTCCAAAAGTAAACAGAAACTGAAGCCTGGGGACTCTAAAATTGCAAGTTCTTAATAATTTTGTTAATTTTCTCCATTTAAAGAATTTATACTAGTTTTAATATAAAGATTTTTTTTTAGTAGGCTGTCATCTGGCCCGCCCTAAGTTACATAATTCGAAGTCATTTTACTTGTTTCTTTCTCTTGCTTCGCAATCGAAATTAAGGATTGGCCACTTCCGGAAAATTATTTTTCCGGAAATAGCGTTTCCGTTTTCCGAATGGACAATTTTATGTTTTCTAGAATTTCTTTTCGTTTCCCGTTCCGTTCTGAATTTTCCTTTTTTTTTTCGGAAAATGTTGCCTTTTCTGTGAAATGTCGTAAGAACAATACCAGTGACAGCCTACCCCGATTCCTGACAGCTTTTTTTGTACTGTTTCTCCTCCGTCACACCACACATAAGTCGGAATAGTACCTACAAACTAAACCCTGGCCTACAACTTTTCCCTTACTTCATGCCCTCCTGAGCTAAAGTTGCCTAAAGGCCACAAATAAATAAATTTAGATCAAATAACAGCTGGGTGTGAGGCAGAGATATTTGCAGTGCCGAAGTAGAAATAAAACTGAGGAGCAAGCCAATATCCAATACTTTGGTACACTGCAAAGGACAGTCATGATTATATGGTAGGAACATGTAAAATAAAAGCCCCATTATACTTCTTGATTAAGAAGTATGTCGCGGGATTTGAATGACAGCAACCTCTGCTTCATGAGCTGAAGACCACAAGGAAAGAAGGTACTTTGTCCATTTTTCCAAATTGAGACAAGAGTGTCATCTGTTGGCGCTTTGAAGAACCTTTCTAGCAAACATAAACGAAGAGAATATATATATTCTCTGTCTATCTCTATTTGGTATTGAGGTATACGTAATGCTCATTATGGACTTTTAAAAAGGCTCTCCTGTAAAATCAAGGAAATAGACACGGTACACTCTTTTCCTGTGTTCTTCAACTGTAAAATCGAGGAGAAAGCGATTACATCAATACACAAAAGGATTAAATATGACATAATAAAGCAAGACTTGGCCATATTCTTACCAAGTACGTATCTAGAATTTGGCTTTGGGAGGGGTCCTCAGGTTTCCACGGGAGGATCGATCCGAGGTGTATCTGGGTATGAAATGTATATAATAAAATAATTACTCCTAAAATTGTACTAATTCTGCATAAAAATCATAATTTGGGGGTTCCGACTCCCTTCCTAAATATGCCCCTGAGTCTATTTTCTTAGGCCGTAAACCGTTCAAACAAACCTCGTATTCCTTGAGTTGTTTCTTCTTGAAAGTTCTGACCTGACGTGGGTCTTGCCCTTTTCCTCTTCTCAAATTATTATTATGCATTCAAAGCTACACAGTGTACACATTTTCATGTAACATGCATCAACGTCCATTGTAAACGCAGATAATATTACATAATGTAAAGTTTGTGTAAGCGCTGTTTTTTTTTTCGCTTTTCATAAAAAATGACTCACCAGAGAATTTACAAACGAAGGCGCAAACAAAAGCTAAAAAAAAAAAAAAAAATGGAGTCCTGCTACTAACAAGGAAAAATGGCTTTGACACACTTTGGAACGAATATGTAAATTTCCCAGTACAGAATGAGGGGTTTCGATACGTATTAGGAAATACGAGTCAAGGGTTATGCTAAGCGAGAGTACCTGTTATGGTTGTTAGCTTTTATTGATCATAAAATTCAAGCAATAGAACAGCAGGATTCTCCTGCTGACACTCCATCCGACGCTCTCTCTCTCTCTTTCTCTCTCTCTCTTTCTCTCTCTCTCCCTCCCTCTCTCTCTCTCTTAGACACACAATATAAAAACTAGGTCCGTGTTTGGAATCTGGATACAGGTACAGATCGGAATATTCGGATCTGAGAGTCAAATATCCGTATCCAGATACCCGGATCTTCGAATCTCGATACGGATCTGGGCATCGGATATCCGAATTTACGGATCCAGATCCATATTCCGAATCTTGTATCCGAATCCTGGCGTCTAATCTCCGGATCTTTGAATCCAAATCCGATTACCGTGATTTCGGATATCCGGGCTCCCTGAATGCCGATCTATCCCTGTTTCTCATTGGTACCTTCGTAATGTAGTGGATATGTGTCAACCATTTCAAACCTGAGCTTAGTTTCTCAGAGGAAAAAATATTGTGGCTTAGTAGTAAAGCGCTCACCTCTAGTGCGTGGGTTTCCCGATTTGATCCCGCCCCGTGCCATGTGGGCTTTGTGATGGACAAATATTGAATGCGTGTGTTTTCGTGAGGTTCTCCCATTCCTCCTTATTCAACCAATTGTCTCATCATCATCCATTCGGCCTAAGCCAAAGTTACCTAAATGTCTTAAATTAAATTCAATCCAGTATCAGAGAAATTAACTAAATTTTTTAATCACTTTAAGATTGCCTAAGCTGTTTTTTTAAACCTACAGCTCGTTTCCAGTAAGGCATTGAACCTAGGCTTGAAAATTGAATTCTAAACTTTCATCTGCTGATACACAAATGAAATTTAGTGTCCCCCCCCCCCTAGAATATCGTGTCCCCCTATAATATCCTCAAGTTATTTTACAAATATGTACCGGAGAAAATTCTTGTAAACCCGTGTATTTTCTTTATCGACTTTGTCAACGAACGATACGCTTACGTCCGTGAAATCGTGTGCGGATCTTCATTCATCCTGTAGATCCTAAATGGTTATAAATTCTCAGAAACTTCAGTTAACTAAATATGATAAATCCTTCATACACTCTCCTTTACATTATGGGGACAATTTCCTAGTACCGGACAATACAGAACGACTCCCAGTACCGGACAAAAGCAGTTCCTCTTTAACCCGGCTGTGACAGAGTGACAGATAGCACAGCTGTACCGTTGTGACACCTCGCTCTGGCGTTACTGGAGAGACTGGATTAGTGTGAAACGCTCGTTCATGCTGTGCAAGCCATTGTGTCTTAGGTGAGGCACACTGTCAGTTAGAAGTGAACAACGGGACGTAACTTGCAGGAGAAATATCTATCCTGAAAGGTGAATAACATTAGTCTTAACATACGTAGTTTATTCTATTATTAATTGTGATCCAAAATTAAAAGAACAGCTGTTATTGTGTAAAAGGAGAGTTTTGTATGGGCGATGTACACAACACGTGTATGTTGCCCAGTACCAGTGCCCGACAAGAGCAAATAAATTCCAACCGTCATGCAATCGCTGATTATATCATCTTGTTTCTTTCAGATCAACAGTAGAACGCATCAGGTGACTAGTACCATGTCTTTAGTCCCATCTAAGGCTATGAGAAGACTGACTAATATGAAAAGAGTGAGTGAGGCAAGTGAAATATACATAAATTGCGTACAAGGAAAAAAAAAACTACAAGTAGAAAGAGCAGAATCTACAGAGAAAGAAGAAAATCCAACAGAGAGAAAAAAAATGAGTCTATTAGAGGGACAAACAAAAGGACGTGGTCCACTCCGAAATTACAACACGAAATCAAGAAGCTTTGGTACTGTAAAAAGAAGCAAAGGATGGACAAAGACAAGCAGATGCAAGTAGAATTCAACGGAAGATGTAAATCAGTTCTGACATCAAACAGCATAATGTCAACGAAACGACATGCATCATTTGTCGTCGTAAGATTTTTTTCGTGAGGACTGGTTGAGTGTCTTTCTTGTTCAAAATGGGTACATGTAAACTGTGCAGGTACTGATTTTATTATTATTATTATGTTATACTTTGTGACTTTTGCCAGCAGTGATTTACTACAAAAATGCTGTTTGTTTCTATTGCATTTATATATTTTACACTTATACATGACTCTTACACTGTTCATTCTCTTATACTGTTTCATGAATCTTTTGTTTCTCCATTTACTTTCAACCACGTATTAATATTATTTATGTTTACTGTTCATTTGTATGTTCAGGGATGGCAATAACTACGATGTTTAACTAGAGTTTATGTATTCTAAATCTTTCACAAACATTATATTATTTTAAGATAGCACCGAAAACCTTAATTGTCCGGTACCGTGCGCCCCTAATATACATGTTTACTAGCCTCAATGATGATTGGTGTTCTGCTGGAAGTCAATTCCTAAACAGGATATCCCTGTACAAGATGAACCGATGGTGGTTTGCCACTGCCTTCCGTCAGATGAAGATAACGTTTTAAGGACGAGAACTACAGTTTAGCGTAGACTGCGAGTTACTTGTGTTATCACCGGGAGTTGAACCCGCGAACCCTTGATTACAAAATGGCGAGCGTTACCACTTACCCTTAGCAGTTGAGAGGGACAAAAGATCACGAAATACATTTTCACACAAGATTATTGATGTGTGCTTTTATTTTCTAGAAACAAGAAGAAGAAATCAATTTATGCATGGTTTCTCCAAGACCGACTTTAATTAGAAGCAAATCTCTTGATAAAAGACAGGTTAAGAGTTTGAATTCTCAATTTTAAGGATCAGTCTCGTGAAGAAGATAAGGATCAGTCTCTGATCTTCCATCGTGATTATCGAAGTCTGCTTAGTTCAACCCATGTCTCTGGCAACATAATAGGCTAAGAAACAATTAATCCAGAGCGGGGGAGGGTTCTCCTGATCCTTTAGGAACTTCCTTTCATCATGTAATCTTCTATCTACGTCTGCTAATTGAAAGGAAGGAGGTCTCCTCCCGAAATGACAAGAGCATCCGTACAAGGAAGAGGAATGAGGAACCCCAAAAGGAAAGGAAGAAAATTAGTAGAGAATAGTCTGTGAAAAAATTAATTTCCGGAACAGTTAACAGAATGCCAGATATAACTCTCAGAGTAGATTACAAACTATCGTGGCAAAGAGCTCTTTCTTCTTCTTGTTCATGTTTTCGTTATATAACGTAAATCGTTGTAATACTGCAAATTTATCGTTGTCCTAGTAGAGATCGTGCAAGAGATTTATCAGTAAGCTAAACTTTATTCTCACTTACTAACTGTATTCGCTGAACTGTAACAGTACCAAAGTTGAAAGAGATAGAGGAGTTGAAGAAGTTTGTAACTCTCACAACGAAACTAGATAGACTCAAAAGTCTATGTACGTATTTACATGAAAGTAAACATAATCTACTTTACGGTTAAGTTACTTAAAGTATCTTTGCTCTGTTGTACGTACAATTTAGTGATTAATTGTTCCCCAAGCTATTTCCATTATTGTCTTTGTTATTATGTGCAAGTTATTCCATATCTGAGTGTTAAAATTACTTATTGTAATATCCATATAAATTGGTAAACGTGTGAAGGTCGGTATAGTAACTGATTACCGTGAAATGTCAAGGTCTGTCTAAAAAAAAATATCCGACCATAGACCAGGAAAACAAAACTATATACCTGGTGTGGTTCAATTTCTAATCACCTTCGAAATAGGACGTGCCCTGATCCAAAAGTTTCCTAAGAGTCTTAAAATAAAATTCCAATTCGAAATAGGGCCCTTCAGCTCCTACACACTTAACTCAACGATTTTGCTATTGATGGAAGTATGATTGGAATGCCTCTATTGGAACTTCTGTCAACGCCGTCGTCGCACTGCGCACTCGGATGTCGAAGCGGGTATCTTTGAGTGTCAATGTCACTTGAGAGAAAACCCGGAACTCAAAAGGAGCCATGTCCATGTAGTATGAAGGTTGGCGAACGACAGAAATGCCGTTCTTTTCCAGGAAATATAGGATCAGATTATCCTGATGTAGTTACCAGCTTTGCGAACCCCATAAATCTGGTCTCTTCCGACGAATTGAGTCACGTAGAAGATGGAGATCGTCAAGATAGTACTCCTTTGTAACTGTTTGTCCATCTGGTACGTATGCGTGTTGCACAACGTCATGGTAGTCAAAGAACACAATTACCATCACTTGATTGTGCCACCGACGTACGGCCATCGTTGAACCGATTGTACCACTGTTTTATTTGTGTACTCCCCATGGGATCGTCGCGAAAAGCTTGTTGAATCTTGCGTATCTCCAAGCGTCTGCGAAAAATTGGTACAGTATTGTTGTTCAACACGTTGTCATTTTGCCCAAATGAAACTGCGACGAAGAAGAACCATACGACACTACACACTAGCTACCAAACGGATGCTGAAGCAAGCGAGGATCACGCCACATAACAGGCATGCGCAATACCCCTACCACTTGGTGCAGTGTTGCCATATCCAACGTTCAGAACTTTCTTCAGAAAAAATAAGGCCGGATATCGTTCAGACAGGCCTTTTATGTATCTTAGGTCTTTATGTATTTTTAAATCCGCCACGATTTTCAGTTAGGAGGTGTAAAGTCAAAATTGAGAAGGAGTTTTGCACTGCTTTTCTATCGATTTTTAAAAAAGTTTGGGTGCGTGTGCGAGAATTCTAGGGGGTAAAAGCGCCGCCTCTCACTGATATATCCCCGTTATTAAATATTGCATTACCCTCCAAAGGACAAACTTTTTGTAAGCTTCTGTTCTCCTGAATATCACGTCCTGCCGAGAATTGACCTTCCCACCAGTTATTGAATGAAAATGAACTGCTGGCGCTCAGTAGTAGAGCGTTGTGGTAGCATTCGGGAGGTCGTGAGTTCGATTCCAGCGTCCGAGCATCCTGACTGAGGTTTCTCCAGGGTTTTTCTTCAATCCCACCAGACAAATGCCGGGATAGCACCTTCAGTATAGGCCCTGGCCGACACCTTCTCGAATTCTTTCCCCTCTCCAATCCCGGCCTGAGCATTAGATGCCTGAAAGCCATAAATAAAATTCAAACTTCGCACGACTTATGTCATTTGTTTAATCACTTTTCCATTTGTCAATTAATGATCAGAATTCCTTTTCAATGAAAATATGTTCCATTTTTATGAAAGGAAGCGATCAAAATGGCGGCAAGCAAACACATTATGAGGTTCCTGATTTGAGTAATTGATTTTTGATTCAGTAAATGCCTGTGAATGAAGGATTGCAATGTCTTCTTTTCTTGGAAAGTGTTCTTCCAGTTTATTTTTGGTTGCTACTTTCCTCCATTTGCAGCTGCCTTAAGTGAGTGGGTGAGGTCGCTAGATATTAATAGAACTCATGGTAGCCTGAGCTTCGATTTTGTTATTTTTTCGGTATTGGTACGGCTCACATTCGGCCCGCGGACTGTAGGTTGGAGATCCCTGCTCTAAAGAATTGACATTCCGCAAGGCTCCTGTCATCTGAGGGATTGACTTCCATTCTCTGCGGCCACCATTCAAGTACCAACGTCACAATCACCATGAGTTGTGACTATACCAACCACTTAGTATCTATAAAGAAATATATAAAAACTTTTTAAAGGGTTACTGTAATGAACGGAGTCACCCTGTTATTGAATGACAGGATCATCCTTCGAACAGCAACAAGGAATAAAATAATTAATCAAAACAAACGAGTTGCTATTTCAATTGGTTTCTAAAAATTATTATTAATTTTCTGACTTTAATGAAATAAACAAATTAGAAATTAGAAGTTGATTCAGTTCAGAATTAACTTGATTACTTGCTTAATAAAACTTCGCGTTATTCTTTTATTGGAATGAGCAACAAAAAAATCTGTTTAAATTAATTTGTTGTGATGGAAAATTAATTTGATCACTTGGTACAAATAAATATTTATGATTAAATTCATAAAATAATAAAATTAGTATTATTAATTTATTGTAATTAAATTTAATATAATTAGTTTATTGAAATGAAAAAAATAATAACTTAATTAATTATTTGAAATGAAAATTAGTAGGATTTGAGTTTTGAAGTAATGTTAGTGCATCACAGAAAGTTATTGTCATAATTTGGCTACTATATTCGCAGGATATTGTGGCCGGCAAACACATTCTCTCTTGGTCCCTGAAACATACAAATGTTTGAGTACAGTTAGCAAATCCAACAGGTAGAATACACTATTGATTCTCAATATAAACACATCTTTATACTCACACATACACATACACGAACAAACAGAGATACGAACTGTCAACGACCAGGGGAACGAAACTACTGGATACATTCTTAATTAACCTAATTAATGTAAACGAAATTTTGTAGAAAGTTTGTCTCTTGCGTTCTACTTTGTGTATCGGTTTTCCTAAACTTTGTGTATCGACTTTGAAGTAACCACGAAATGAGAAGTTTCCATAATTAAGCTAGAGGTTTGGTCAAGTAGAAGTTACTTTTAGTTGACAGTCCCTCTGGTTACCCAGAGAAACTTTCAACTTTTGTGCATACTCTTTTAGCTAAGTGTCTATTTATTTAAGAAAAATTAACCATACACCGTAACAAAAATACAGTGTTTTTTGTTCACATTATCTGTTAATATTTTAGAGCTATGCAGTGTAACAAAATGAAGAAAAAAATTAGTTTATATCATGTCTTTCGAAATAGGAAATGTTTATACTTGCTGTGTATTTTTCCTTACACGATTTTTTAAGAATGTGTTGTGAAAAACTTGTACAAAACATTTTAATCCTGACTTAATCCGTGAGATAGTCTTCGAGCCATAGATAAAATATGCATAGAGAGCGAATTCTTGTGTTGTCTAACTCTTACATGCCACCTGGTGTCAATCCAGCCAAACTAGAAATGAATACAGAAACACTCCTTGTACAGTTCATTTCTAGTTCAGCTGCACTGACACCAGGTGGCAGAATATAGTTGAACAGAATGGATTCACTCTCTATGATAATTTCTTCATCTATAACATATAGACTAACTCTTGAATTAAATTAATTCCGGATCTTTTAAAAAAATGTCTAGTACAACTGGTCGTTAGTCAGTTTCGTATCAAACTTATACAGTAACTAAAGAGCAAAATAATGGATCTAATCCGAAACATGACTAATCTGTGGTGTCCAAAAAGGTGTACTAAAAATTTACAGAAAGTGAAACGGTCTTGACTTCAGACTAACAACTCCTAAATAACAAAGAAGACGCTTAGAATAAGGCATGATTAAGGTGTCAAAAATATTACGCCGAATATATTTATGCCCAGTAATATTGTGCTGCCAACTGGGGTAGTTTTCGGTACTAAAAAATATTTTTTACTGTCATTGTTTTGTTATGTGTCGTATCAAATTAGCATTTTTATCATACAATGTTTATATATTATATAATGAACTTAATGGTAGTTCAGAATTCATGTGGTAAATACAAGAATTTATATTCCAAATGGACACGGCCAAAGTTGCCCCGCAAATTGGAGTAACCTTGGGCAAAATGCATTCTGAACTTATGACTACAGTATTAGTTTTGTAGAGGAAGTAAGTTACCTTTACATTCCAATCAATAGCCCTATACACAGAAAAAAAAATACCGGTACGGTGAGCGATTGGAGACAAACATTCACACATTCTACCAGAAGAAAATAATGTATCAGCCTTCCTATTTTGATATCACAGGATCCACACGTACTGCTCATATATTGAAAACCATTTGGTGAGATGAAAGAAGTGCACTTTAGATATATTAATATATTCTTTTATTTTTCTATTTCTAACCATATGCATATCAATATTTCTTCAAATTTCCACTCCACATGGGCACTAAAACTCAAACGTTATCATTCACAAAACGAAAAAAAAAAATTGTAAAATCATGATGTGCCAATCTTGCCCAACGTTACCCTATACCGACAATTATTCGAGTTGGCGCTATACGGTACATCCTAACCACAATACATCTGTTTGTGTTATTATGGAAATAAAAACCTGAGTGTTATGTTTTTCTTACAATGTAGAACAAACTGAATTGAGGACAATTAATGACAACGTCATACATACATATACAAAACAATAATTGTACTAGTTAACATTCCATAATTCGATGTAGCTTGCAATTAATCTATTTTGGTTATTAATGAAGAACACAGTAAAGCTTTGACATGAATACACTGTACAGAGAATTAACATTAATTACTGAAGCCCACAAGCAAATCGTTATGAGAATTATCCGAATTCATGGCATAGAATTACAGGAAGATTTAATGGTGTGATAGCTTTATAGGCAAACATAAACCCTAAAAGTGTTTAAATGTCAATACCAAAATAGTATTTAGTATCTGATTAATATATCTAAAAATCTGGAGTCCTGTGTAAATAAAAATCATATATTTAGATAAACGCAATATAGTGCTACTTTTTTAAAAATAGATTTTTTTAAAATTGTTCTAAATTACGTTTCTGTGAATTTGTTATAATGATTTATCAATCTAAGTATAAAGATATGATTTTTATTAATAGGTAGGAACAAGTTTTTAGCCCTTGTACCGTATGTTGGAGTTCTTATCACAAGTCTTTCGAGGAGATACTCTGAGCAGTATTTTCAATTGATTATTTTATATGTGAAATCAGCATCAAACCTTTCTCTTCTATACTCCAATGGTTCCAGATTAAAATGGGATTTCCAGTACTCTGTAGTCTACTTTGCGAGTAATAACTAAAACCAACGACATAGCATAACATTATAATAAATGTATTCTGAATAGCTTCAATTTTATTTGATATATGTTTTCGCAAGCGATTCCAAATGACAGCCATATTCAAGATTTGCCCTTACAAGGACTTTATGTAAATAAGTGTAAATGCCTGGTTTAGTTTTATTATTTACCTTCATACCAATTTCTTCACACCATCTTACAATTCTGTTGAAATTTTCCTGTAATATACTCTGCTCAGAACTGTTTCTTACCATTCTTATCGTCAGCATATAATAAAATTTTTGCATCTCTTACAACTTTTGATAATGTCACGTTGGAATATTACGTAAACTTTCCAATATGTTTCCAGAAAATATAAAAAGAATATATTACTATGCCTTCATACACCCATACTTCTCGTACTGTGTCGAATACTGGTATGTGAATCTCAGTGAGTATAATAAAAAACGTCTTAACATCTTACAAAACAAAAAAGCCGTTAAATATGCAGACTATCCAGCACACACAACACCTTTATTTAAGGAAATAAAGCTGTTAACGGTCCAAGATCTATATGAACATAAAATAGCCTGTCCAATGCATAAGTTAGTATCTGGAAATGCATATCTACTATCAGTGAACGTTTCATCCACCTTACACGAGATATCGACAAGAGCAATAGCAAATAAAAAAATAGCACTTCCTCGCCCCCGCCTTAACTATGGTCTTCGCAGTATCGGCTACAGAGCTACATTAATTTGGAACACTTTCCCTAAAGAAATTTGAAAAAATACAAATATACGTATACAACTTCAGCATGCTCTAAAAAGCATACTACTGCAAAATATGAAATAGGCTCTGAGAAAAAAATGATCATAACCAATTTGTACATAACATCTTATCCACAATTATTAAATTTCCATCTTCTCTCGTTGCTTCACTTGCTCATCTCATCGTTTTAGTTCTTTTGTATAGTTACTCTTTTGTTTATTTGGTCTTTTATTGTTTGCTTCTTTTTTGTAATTAATCATCAAGGATCCTAATATTCTTAAGATGTCCACAAGTTTCATATGTTATCATGTTTTGCATTGTGATTGTTTATTTTTAGAATTATTTCTCCTTTTAACTGTAATAATTTGACGTAATATGAGCGTTTTATGTGTTTTGTGTTTGTACGTCAATTGGTAATTTTTTAGATTGTTCTTTTCCTTTCCTTTCCTTTCCTTTCCTTTTTTTGAAAACTTTATAAAAGTATTTAGGTAATATTAGTGTTTTTCTATTGTACTTGTTAAACTTTATATTTAGCACGAAACTACAAAGTGATACTTGTGTGACATAAGCAAAAGGAGAATCCAAAAACGACTGAGGATTCTTCTTAAATCTGACTAAAATCTGTAAATATAATGTAATAAGAATATTCGAAATAATAAATTGAATTGAATAAGTCATTCAGAAATATTACAAATAAAAATGGCCTAAGGAGGGGATCCCTGTGCTATGCCATTTTTTATTGAGCCTGTCTCAGATTTTACATGTCCACTTTTGATTTGATATTTTCTATTCGAAAGATAGCTGTGAAACTATTTTATGTACAAAGATGAAAGACCAACGTTACTAAGAAGAATACTATGGTTTGAATCGAAAGCTTTGGATAGGTCCACATAAATAATATCAACCTGTGAATTAAGCTGCAGAGACAAAGTCAGTCAGATTAGCTACATTGGTTAATATGGATTAATTGAACCCATGTTGAGATGTATGTAATAGACTTTTTTACACTAAAATTCAGGTATTTGTGTACAATATTTTCAAATATTTTTGAAAGAACATTTATAACTGTGATTGGCCTATAGTTGTTCGGATCTCTTCTATCAATACCCTTGTACACAGGAGCTACAAATGGAGTTTTCCAATTTCCAGGAAATTTCCCTTGTCTTAATGAAGAATTGTAAACTTTAGCTAACAGAGGAGCCAACTCATTGGAACAAGCCTTAATTATAAAATTGGGAATTCTATCTGGATTTATTAATGAGATAGCTTTCAATTTTCCTATTGCCTCATTTACATCTTTAAAATCTATATGTGGGATATTTACAGGAATATTACTGGAAATTAAATTGACATCATTATCTTGAAGATTCATATCAAAATTTTTGCTAAATGGTTCTTTAAACTTTCAAGTTAGTTAATAATGCACCTTTGTACAGGAGATCGTTGGGTGTTTGATTCTTTGATTTAGATCTAAAGTTTCTCCAAAACATTGGGTTATTCTCAGGAATACCTTTTTCCAATGAATTAAAGTAACTCTTTTTCAGCGCACTAAACATTTTCTTCACTTATTTCCTCAGCTGCGAGAAATTTTCATAAATATTAGGATTACCAGTTTGTTTAAATTTTATGAATAACGTTGTTTTCTTGTTTATTAACTTTTTCAGCTCCCTAGTGATCCAAGGATGCTTTTCAATTTTATAACTGGTTATAGCCTTCGATATATTAGCATCTACACATCTATAAATTTTATCATATAAAATCTCAGTTATCTTGTCAACACTTCCCTGCAATTTAGAAACGTCACTGAAATTACTCCTAATATCATTATAAAGTTGCAGGTAATTTGCATTTTTAAAATCATACACATGTTCGTATATACCTGACACTCTATTAACATTTACCTTCATAGATATTTTTAATTGCATAAAGAAGGTGAGGGTGGAAATAATCAACTTTTGAAAGAGGTTCTATATTGTGAAACAGAGTGTGATTTTCAAAGTTCGATAGCACTAAATCTAAAACGTTATATGTCAATTGAATATAATATGATTTATTGAATTGCGAAGACCAAGAATCTGGGCAAACTCGAGCGTTTTTTCAGCCTTAATTTTCTGATAATTTGCTTATAATTCTTTGTGACAATTGCGCTTTTGTATCAGTCTAAGCCAGGTACATTAAAATCCCCCAGCAATAATACTTTTTGATCTTTTTGAGCATTAGTTAGGAATGTTTGTAAAAACCTGTCATAGTATTTAATTAGGTCGTTGGGAGGTAAATCCAGCGTGAAATAATGCAAACCTAATAGAACATTAGAATTTCCTGGTTTCTTTACTTTGAGAATTGCTACGTCAAGATCCACAAAAGGATCTCCGTAAATTTCTTCATAATTAAGCTTTTTCGATAAGAGAACTACACAACCACCTCCTGTACTTCTATTGGTAATAGACAGACTTATATCTTTCCTAATGATACTGTATTTACTTAACAGTTGTTCAAGATAACTTCTCTGAACCTTAAACCATGTTTCCGTAATGCATGCAATGTCTTCGATAAAGGATTGAAGACATACACAATATATGTCTTCGATGTGTTTAGTCCATTGACGTTTGGATTGTATATCAAAATGTTGTCCTTTGTGTCACTAATTTTGCCATAATAATAATAATGTATTATAGTGGTATGAGCAGCTTGTAGCAGAAATACAGAAATTTCTTACAAATATTACATGCTGCAAACAGTTAGGAAGGCTGTCATGAACATGAATAATAATAATAATAGAGGAAATATAACTTATATAGATTTAGTACAGTATAGATTTAGTATTCTTTTACGCGAGATACACAAATTCCGTCAGTACACTAGATCATTGTCTAAAAAATGTCATATAAAAGAATATTACATACAAGTCGCTTATAAAAAACATACCTATTATGTGTTACAAGTCAACTACCTGGATATATAATAATTTGAATGGAAACTCTTAATATTAGTGCGACGGATTTGCTATAAAAGAGATATACAATAATCGCATTAGTATTTGGCTATGATATAGAAATATGTTGTAATGTTAAAAACAAAAGATAAAAAGACATAATAATAAAAAATGATAAAAAAAATAGTATATGATTAAAAATACAGCAGTCAACGAACTACGTAGCGTCAGAACTTTTAAAACAATCACAGAATAAAAATTGTTATCCATTTTTCGTTTTACTTCTGTACGTTAAAATCACATTGCGAGTTGTTAAAATTCTTGGCTAGTCTGTTTAAAACACTGTTTTTTATTCCATGTTGAAAGAGAATCATTTCTAGTATTGTACAAGGGCACCTTGAATGGAATGTTCTGTAATATATATTCACTTGTACATTTATTCTCCAATACCTTTGCGAAGAACACCGCCATTGTTTTTCCTCCTGTACAAAGGGTATCTAGGTTCAAGCATTTAAGCCTGTAGTCAAAATAAGCTAACATTAATTTGAAGCAGAGAATCCTAATAAAACAGCTTTGAACTGACTCCAGATTCCAAAGAGGCAAATTCCAGCTTAGGTCTAACTAACATTTTGTTTAGATGAATGTAAGTGTTAGCTTCTTTAAAATATACCATTGTCTAAAAATAAAAGCTATGAGTTCTCTACTAGCCTGTATATTATGATGTATGTCTTCCTCAAATCTTAACTTTCTATCAAATATTACGCCTAAATCTCTTCTGGTATCAACCTTTTGAACTATTGAGTTAGAAATCATGTAACACCTTACATAGTATTGGGTCTTGTTAGTAAATGACATAGTATTTGTTTTCATACCATTGATCTTCATGACATTCAATTAACACCACTGAGAAACGCTGTCTAGATCTTTCTGTTGTAAGGCGTTGTTTCTGGAATTATTTACAGTTATGTACAATTTTAAATCATCGACATAGAGTATTGCATTTGAGTACCCAGTACAAGATGCAAGTTCATTTATAAATATGGAGAATACAAGAGGGTCGAGTGGTGAGCCTTGTGGTATACCATTCTACATAGTTCCAACAGATGAATAGATGGAACCAATTTTGATTTGATAGCAAGGAGAGAGATTGATATTAGATAATTTGGATAATAACAAGTTGTGGTTTACAGAATCGAAAGCCTTTGCTATATCAATATGAATCACATCAACCTGTGCCTTTGTATTCACATGGAACTTGGTATAATCAGTAATTTGACATAGATTGGTTATAATTGATTTTCCTTTCAATAAAACATCCTGTGAGTCATGTAGAGCATTTTTCAGATTAAAATTCAGATGATATTGCGGTAAAAATATGTCATGGTTGACACGTTTAACTCCTAGGTTTGGTTTTTATTTTCTGTAAACGTAGAGAAGGAAGTTACTTTGCACGAGGATATGAATCAAACCAGCTATCCTGAAGGCCTTATACCACTATCAACAAATTTTCAAAATCTCTTACTTCAACTGCTTTCACCGCTTTGAAAACCAGTCTAAAACCCTAGCCGTAAAACAAATGTTTTCGATTGGCAGCTTGGTAATGTGGGATAAAGTGGTAGACTAGCTGGTGTTTGATTCCCGGCTAGGTGATATATTATTTTTTAACATTAAGAAAAAAACTTTACTTTTTTCATTGTACGAATAAAGTATTACTCCATTTTGGTTCATTTGTAATTTTTTTATTTTGTTTTTCTACTTAAGTTAAATTAGTTTAGGTTAGGTTAGAAACGTCAGGTTATATATGTTTTATATACGTCCTATATGGGTCATTCTCCAGAAACAGGGCTTTTTGGACAGTAAAAAAAAAATATTATTTTAGATTGTAAAGATGTTAGTTGGTAGGAATCTTGGAGGCATTTTGCGTACATTTTGAAGGTACTCAGAGATCAATACTGTATTATTTATTTATTCCATTTACAAACCACAAAGTAATTTCCATGGAGTTGACGTTTGTAATCTTTTTCGTAGCCATGCTCCTTACGGTAAAAAAGGAATTCTACAATGAAGCATGGATGAAGTGTTCAGTATTTGACTTCTCCTCATGATTATAGGAAACAGAAATTAAAATAAAATACTATGATTATCAGTTCCATGGAGTTGATGATTAGTAAGTGAGACACACCTGATTTTAACTTTCTGTTCTACAGTAAGTCCGCTGTAGAAGCATCTGTAGAAGCACCTAGTTTAACATCTATCTAACAGATGGCACTACCTACTTCTGAGGATACTTTACGACGCACAAACTGTCGTTCATGTTTAGCCCAAGTTTCATCCACCTGCCATAGATACTTTTTCGTTTGCTATCTCACTTTTCGTCAGTCACCTCATAAATTCTAAAAAAAAGTCTGGCTAGAAATAGAAAGAACACCAGTCATTGAGAAAAGACTAAATTCGCCTGAAGTAAGAAATAAATTATTTTTCTTTTCGCGCCTTTGGTGCTTTCTCGAATTCAATGTTTCTCATATTTTTTTTTTCTTTTTTATAAACGATCACTGAATGAGAATGGAAATTGAATTTCCTTGAATATTCATAAGCAATCTATGTAAGAAAGGAAATTAATGTTATTTCTTGTTACGAAAGTGAAGGAAGATTCTATAAGTTAAAGTGAGGGATACCAAAAATTAATTTCATTTAACAGATAGCGTAACCACTTAAATTTAACCACTTAAATTTCCTTCTCTTCATGAAACATTTTTTCCCCTCTGAAATTACCTTTTTTTAACTAAGGGATAAACATAATATTATTTTTATTGTTATTTTCAATAGTAATATTATTTTCAATAGTATAAGGTAAACGCACCAGTAATGGACAGTGTACCAGTAATGAACACTTGAAGAGAAAAGTTTAAAGTAAAATTTTCCTAAGGGCGGGAATCATTTAATCTACGTACCAAAATTTAATGCAGTGTGTTATTATTGCACTGAATATTATTCGCTTGTCATTGGTTTCATCTGATATTTCTGACATGATGTTGAAGTTAGTTCCATGGTCGCACCTACTCTTCCATGCATTCTGTTAAGCAAGTGATTAAGGTAAGAGCCTTCGTTAAATATTCATGAAATTACACTAACGAATATTTTTGTTGTTCTGCACTATTATGTATTACGAAATGTCTTTGTTTCAAGCATATAAATGGCCAAGCCAGCTATAACTTAGATCTGTTATGCAAAGCAGGGGTTGTCCATTAACCGGTACAGCAAATCAGCTTCAGTCCCGTTTTAAAAAGTCACTATTCATTGCTGGGTTGAAATCAAAATCCTTGATTTAGTGAATTGTTATTAACGTCGTAAGCGAGCTGGTGAGCTTCTAAGGACGAGATTTACAGTTTTTGGTAAGGTGGGCTTCAAACCATTCCGTTCAATAGCCGTCAACCGAAATTGAATCAGCGACCACATGTGCAGAAAGCGAGGGCGTTAAACTCTCCTCCACTTCGAGGGCGATATTTTTGTCCCTTTATTTCCAAAGATGGACACGGGGATGCCCATTAATGAAATTATTTGTTTCAGTATGGGACACTAATCATTACAACTTAGAATTTGCAATTTTATGGCCACAAGGAATCTATGGCTCAGGCCGGGATAAGGTAGAGGAAAGGAAGCGGTAAGGAGTCGGACAGATCTAAGTTGAGTATGCCATTAGGGAATTATTCTGGTACCACTGAGGAAAAACTTATTAAAACCTCAGTAAGGATGGTGGACCGTTGTTTTCGAACCCAGGACCTTCGGAATGATCACTGAATGGAATACCACGAAACAATCAGATAATCGAGGAACAGTATTGAACATATAATCTTGTTTAGTAATCACGTTAGGAACATCAGCAATGATTATTTAAATTATTTTGAGTTAAGCAGTGTGTCCATTACCGGAACATCCAGGTTTTTTCGTGTCCATCACTCTTACAAAAAAACAGTGTTAGATAAAAACTGTGATTTTCTCTCAAATAGTGTATGTTAATGAATATAATGGGTAGAAATTGAGAACGAGTAATCATCTGGTCAATACATTTGAGTTAAAAATTATAACGGTGAAAAGTGTTCTTAAAGTGTCCACTACTGGTGCGTTTACCTTATCACACTCTCTCTTTTCTTTTTTAAAGTCAATGAAACATTGCGACTAACCGTAAGTTATTCATAAAAACATACAGGCATTCGACAAAATAATGGAAACACTTGTCAAAAGTGGGACATCTTGTAACTGTGCTTGGTAACACTGAGCACTGCGTAAATCAACCGTCTCTTGTTTCTTGCAGCTAGAATCGACAGAATGAGGCAGTGTGGTTGTGGACGGTGTGCAGGTGTGGTGAGTGACAGTATGTCCGATTTGACTGAGTATCAAAGCGGTCTAATTGTGGGTTCCCGTCTAGCTGGAGCGTCCATCAGCAAAACAGCGACGTTATGCGGTATAACACAAGGCACGGCCTTGAAATTCATGACCGTATATCAGGGTTTAACCTGATATTTTAAAAGTATTAGTAATATTGGGAAAATCCATTCAGAAATTTTAGCATTTTGATTTTTTTTCTTCCAAAATCTGACATTGCTTTCACCTAGCATTTTAAGTAGGGTAGGTGTGTGGGGGGTACATTTGAACGGGAGTAACTTAGAACATTGGTAATAATATTTAATTTAAAAAAATAATAAGAAGGCTTTTTAAAGACATGTAAGACATTATTTTCTTAAACAATTCGTACTAAAAAGTTAAAAATAATGTTGTTTATACATGACTAAAAAGAAAGGCATGCGGTGCGCCAATTCAAGTATATATAAAGTGATTGTATATGAGAGAGCGCCCCATGCTTTTCGTTTTAGTCATGCATAAACAAAATTATCTTTTTACTTTTTGTTGGAGTTACTGGTCTCCCACCAGGCGCCTCCCCAGGTGGCGGATAGGGGAATGCCGACCAAATATGGTGGGTACCGGAAATATTCCGGGGCGGACCAAAACCAGTACTGCTGCCTTGCAGTTAGTAGAGGGATCTACAAAGGCTAGGGGAAGATAATCCCGAACAAAAATATCATAGTGAGGGGAAGCAGCATCACCATTACCACTCTGAGGCTGAAGATGAATGACATCGGCAAGGCTCAGAGATGAACAGAGGACGACATCTTGAATGTCTACCTTTACTGCGAGGTCGTAGAGCTGACAAATCTACACCGCTAAAACATGTCAAGAAATAGACTAGTAGCAGATGGTTCATGGATTCTCCTGGGGTAAAATATTCCGGAGGTAAACTAGTCCTTCATTCGGATCTCCGGGCTGGGACTGCTTCAGGGGGCTCTATGAACAGGATTAAGAAAGACCTTAGAATAGGAACGTGGAACGTACGAACATTATACCAAACAGACGCTGTTCAGGTGGCGGTACGCGAGACCGAGAAGTACGAGATAGACATCTTAGCGATACAAGAAGTTCGGTGAGAGGGTCAAGATAGCATCCCACAGGGCAAGTACACGTTCTACTACGGGGGAACACAGTCTCACGATTTCGGAACAGGATTCCTCATTAAGAACAGTATCCTTAAGGCGGTTCAGAATATAGAGTTCGTAAACGAAAGACTATCGTACCTTACGATACGTACTTGATGGGGCAACACTGTTTTATTAAACGTCTATGCTCAGACTGAGGTGGCTACTGATAACAACAAAGATATATTCTACGATGAGCTAGAAAGGTTGTTTGACCGATTACCGAAGTATAATTCAAAAATTGTGTTGGGTGATTTCAATGCAAAGGTAGGGAGGGAAGAAAAAAATAGACCTACTATAGGCAAATACAGTCTTCACGAAAAGACCAACAACAATGGAGAAAGACTGATAACTTTCGCGATTTCGAAAAACTTACTAGTAAAGAGCACGTACTTTGAACACAAAGACATACACAAATACACATGGGTATCTCCGGACGGAAAAACTCTCGACCAGATTGATAACATTAGTAGACAGACGAAGACACACCAACATAATGGTCGTACAGAGGAGTGGAAGGTCACACCGACCATCAATTAGTGATCACAAAAGTAAGGGAAAAGATAAGTCTCTTATCTCGAACAGAGAAAGCAAGGGATCAAAACAACTGAAATTCGAAGTGAAACTATTAAATAATCCGAGAATAAAAGTAGATTACCAACTCGAACTCTCAAATAGGTTCGAATTCCTAGCCGACTCGAGTAATAATAATGATATTAATAATGAAATTGATGTAAGTAAGATGTGGGAGGCAATTCGTGAAACAATTAAGAGCGCAGCGAAGGAACGCGTAGGTGAGAAGAAACAACAGAAAAACAAACCTTGGTTTGATGAAGAATGCATTAAACTTCATGAGGAACGAAAACAAGCAAGGCAACGATGGCTAAGTAATAAAAGCGAA